>JABUQX010062825.1:0-49534 GCA_015478945.1 Trachelipus rathkii | reverse complement strand
GAGGGTAAACGTTTAAGGATTTGATGATTTCCTCACATACCACATCATCATTCACCCTTTCAATAGGACTAGCATCTTCTTAAATTAGGCCTCAAAACTCGTTCTCCCAGAGCTCTCCAGAGGATCGTGCTTCTAGGCGCATAAGATTCCAACACTGGTCCAAGAGTATTACAAGTGTAAGAATATTTGAATAATTTTGATAAAATGCTACTCAAAATTATTTCTGAAATTTTAGAGCTTCACGAATGGAAATATCTAAATTTAAAACCAAAGAGTTAATATAAGTGAAATTTAATTTTACGCAAAATAATTTTATCTATTAAAATTTAGTTGATAAAAAGGAATGTCAGGTCTGCATCACACCAAAGTATCTTGGATACATTCGAAAAACATTAATATGTTGTAATTGTCTTTTGAAGGGTTCTATTTTGGATTGAAGTTATGTTCTGAGAGAGTGCGTACGTTTAAGAAAAATCCACTCAAAGAAGAATTGCTATTTATGAAAATTAAGTCTAAAAGAAGACTTTTATTTTGGTAATACTGTAGTATTGTTCTTATAGTGCGAAGAACTGACTAATCAGAAAGTCACTGAAGTGAAGAAGTTTAAATTACAAGGAGAAATTGTAATCTGAAAAAGAATTGGACGTAATCTAATGGAAACACAATAAGTATTTACGAGAAGATTATTACATATGTTTTTGAACCAACTTACAGAACGCAAAAACCGCGAAGATTTTTGAAAGATATCATATTGTCAGATGTGAGTTACGATTGCATACGAAGGAGAATACGCTTCAAGTCTATTTACAGAAGAGAGGCTGATCGATTTCTTCGAAATATTTTCGCAGACATTCAGAAGATAACTATATCATATTTATTTTTTGATTGATCAAGTGTTCAAGAGACTCTTTGTGATCGCACTTTAATCGGTTTCGACATAGCTTTCTTACTATTATTTTTCTTTTGTTTCAAATTATTACTTTATTAAAAGAATACCGGGAAATGTCACCGCTTTATTTAACCGCCTGAATTAATCCATGTGACAAGAAGCAAAGAGGAAAGGACCGGGTTTCTAGCCCTGTCACCCTATAACCATGCGAAGAAAATCTTTATTTGTTCGGACCGCGACGAAACATCCAATCTTCTTGGAGCAGAAATCATTTCCACTGACTTCCCAATAATTCCATCCTATATCCAAATATATATATATATATCCAAATCATATTTAGTATTTTATTATTATCAAAAAGGACCGATTAAAAAAAAATTCCTGCTTCTCAATTATTTTTGTTAAAACTCCATAATCTATTAAGTATTAACGAGAAGACATAAATATAAAAATTGGCTCTTGTTGATTATCAGCTTCCAGTTAAGCTTAAGCCGATTTTATTTTAAAACCTACTAAATCGAACACAATGAACACCAACGCTCATATCGTTAAAAGATTGAACTTTTTCTAATTAGTTAGTTATTGAAAATAATGGAAGTGAAATAAATTACTAATATAAGTTTAGTTAAATGGAAAGTGAAATAAATTAATAACATAAGTTTAGTGAGGTTAAATTACTAATTATTACAAGTAGTGATGGGACGATTAATCGGAATCGGCATCGGAATCGGAGGAATCGGCTGTTTTTCAGGAATCGGAATCGGCAAAATTGTACCGATTCTTTGACCGATTCTTTGGTATATCTGAAAATAATTTTTATTCGATCTTTATGGTATTTCAAAGACAATATTTCGAAGTCTGCCATATTGATTTTTAATTTTAGTTCTTCCTTAATTATATTTAATTAAAGAAAATCTTTTGGTTGAGGGCGACATCTTTTGTATTCATGAATGTTAGGATTTCCAGACCCAGTCGAGGCAGAAAATGTTTCGTTAGTCATGTTATGTAATATGTTTTGATAATTATACCCGTGAACTCGTAGAGTGAGCAGTGAAATATGCCTTGTAGGCTTGTAAAAATTGGAGCTATTGAATATAAATACTATCCTTCGAGTTTCACCTTTTCACGCATCTCACACAGCACCTAATATAGTGATTGTCTTTCAAAATGTTGGCGAGAGGAGGCTTTTCAATATTCACCTTCTGATTCTCCAGCGGGTTATGGTAGGGGATAACGAACCTAATATACTTGGCTGCAGGAGTTACGCAAGCAGGATTCCAGGAATTACCTTGTTTTTGCTCTTTGACACTGGTTGTGATACCATATTTGAACTAAGGGCATTGAAAAAAAAATATCCATAACCATATAAATCGTAGGTCTGACGGCAGCTGCCTTCTCAGCCCCTATTGCCAAGTATGAAGAATATCCAACTAGATTTAATTTACCACAACAGATTTATTCAGGATGTGCAAACCAGATGTAATAGCCAGTATCATATGCTTTCAAAATTTTTGAACAGGGCGGCTCTCTTTTCATATTGCAGTGATCATTCAAAACCTGCATGCTTACAAACAACGGAAGGTCTTGAAAAATTCTAAAAATACTTAAAAATTTTGTTGATTATACAAATTTATTGAGCCACAGGGAATCAATGGCATCGGCAATAATCCCAAATATGAGAGTGATTTTTTTGTTGAAAAGAGTCAGAAAAAAGGACTATTTGAGGACTTGGATCTACAGTATCAGCATGGAAAAATTAAGTAAAAATAGATTCAGCATTTACTTTACTGATAAGGAATCTTGTGCTTGCTACCTATCTTGATTCACGCTTTAAACTACATTCCTTGAGGATAAATATAACAATAAAAGAGGAAAATATTCTTAAGCAATGGATGTGCGAAGATATATGTTGTATAAAGGAGAGGAAAACAGTTTCCACTACTTTAAACCAATCTTCAAATTCTTCTCATTTATCAACAGAATAGGGCGTAAAAGGTGATACTGAAGATAGTTTTAACTTCAGTTTTGAAAGTTGTTTTTCGAAATTTAAAGGAAAGAGAAAAAGACTTTAAAACAGCAAAGAAACTCATTCTAAGGAGAGAGACACATATATTGAAAAATTGAAGATGTTATAAAAGAAATATAAAAATATGAAGCTTATTAAAAATTCAGAAAGTAAAAGTCCCTTACGATGGTGGTCATCGAATAAAGGTACACTTTCAGCATTTGGGTGTCCTTGCTAGAAAATATTTAAGCTCTTGCACTCCGTGGAAGGAGGTGAAAGGCTCTTCAAATTGGAGGATCATTTATTCACCCTAAAAAAACAGTTGCACTCTAGAAGCAGGAGAAATGTTAATGTTTTTGCACTACAATTTAAGAGTCATGCTTTGACCACAAAAAATAATGATAATTTTGCTTCCAGATCTTACTTTTAGTTAGTAAGAATTAAAGAAGAATTTTTAAATATAAAAAATATCAAAATTTATTATTGTAAAATTTTTAAATATTGCTATTATTTTCAGCTGGTTAAATAAATAAAAAGGTAATTAACTAATTATTTCTTTAGCAAAGATAAAATATAAGAGAATTCAGTAACATTAATTTATAAGGTTTTAAAGATCTAAGAGTATGTTCTATTTTAGAGACTAGGCATATATATATATATATATATATATATATATATATATATATATATATATATATATATATATAATATAAAAATAATAACATATATATATATTATAAATAATATATATATATATATATATATATATATATATATATATATATATATATATATTATATATATATATATATATATACAAAGAAATTTACTGCTCAAAATATATAACCTCTTTATAGATTAGTGATGCAGCAGATGTCATTTTTTCGCATCCACGGATGCGGTGCGGATGTTTGATTTTAACATCTGCGGATGCGGATGTTTGATATATATTTATAGAATATATATATACTCTCTCTCGCTGTATATACTCTTATATCTATATATATATATATATATATATATATATATATATATATATATATATATATATATATATATATATATATATATATTTATATATATATATATATATATATATATATATATATATATATATATATATATATATATATATATATAAATAAATATATATATATATATTTCCATTTCGAGTTTTAACCACAACATATTAATATAATTGTTACCGCGGGGTGCAGGACGGGGATCCAACTCTCAGTACACCACACCTCTTTCCCCCAACTCCGACCTTAATGAAGGAATTTTGATGGATTGTATACTTTTGCACTTGCTGAAATAAGTATTTTAAACTGTTATAGTGGAGAATTTATTCGACTCCATTCTAAAGTTGGATTTAAACCTAGAAGAAACTTTTGTGAAAAAATATAAGAACTTAAATGTAATGGGTTGGTTAGAATAGATAATTATTGTAATGTCAAAAACTTACTCATCCAGCAGATAAACAATTCCTTGGCCAGGCCCCCGTGACAAAACAACCATCCAATAACACTTACTAAAAATTCTCGGACCTGTATCGTAACAGTATTCAGACCTCCTGTTGAATAAGCTATCGGCCTGTGCAATATTGCAATGCAATCCTCAAATGAAACTTACCTATCTCCCTGAAGGTCTTTCAAGTGAAACAACGGTCGAACGGGTTCTTTGTTTTATATGAGAACCAGCCAGTCAATAATACTCGTTATCAGTGAATTTACCTGTTGTAATGATCAATGTTTTGACCATGAGATCAGTGTCTTTGAGACTTAAAATATTAGTTAACTGAATATTTAAATAAATAAGAAAACAAACTACTCTTGGAAACAACAAGAAAAACCACTGGAATAATTTTTAAAAATACTTTAATAAAAAAAATAAAGTATGTACTGCCTTTTACAAAATGAAATAAGCTTTACAAATCCGTGAATATATAGATAAATGTCCAAGGATATTTATTTACATACGCATGCATATGTAAGCTGCAGTACCAGATGATATTGTTTTATGCTTTAAAATAATCTTTGCAATATAAATTAGTGAACATATATATGCATATAAAATACATACATTTATATGCGCATTAATATATATATACAATAATATATTCACTTACACCAAAATATTCTAACAATAAATTTATATAGATTCTCGTCCATATATATTTATATACATAAAGTACATAAATATATATGTGCAAAAATGTATATAAATGATTTAAAATATATTAATAAAAACGTATAGACTGACCGATATTAACTTCAATCTTAAACTTTGACTTGGAAAATCATACAAAACTAAATTTACTAAAACATCGATTCGTCATTGTGGACACAATAGTGTAGAATCAGCTGTTGCTTTACAACTTATTTCAATTCAACAGTTGCCTATTCTTAATTAAAAATCTTTTGTTGAAGACAAATAACAAATATTAAAATATTAACCACACGTTTAAAAAATAAATGTTGAACTTTCAAATGCTTTATATTTATTATAAAAATATATTAACTTTGAAACATGAGAAATATTATTTACAATAAACAAGAGCTTACCTGCATTACGAACGACACATGGTAACAATATCGTACGCAACGAATCCTTTCAAATGCATAAACGCAGACGACACACTTTTGGAAAATTTACTGACACAAGAATTACAATATAATCGCAATTTCATTAAGAAACACAAATCCATGATTACATTAACCAATATAATAAACCATAATATAACCAGCATACACTCCACACTTACGAAAACAAGATAATTAATTATTACCATACCCTAATTTAGCGTAAAATATTGAAATTCACTTTCTTGTTGCAAAAAACCCCAATTACAAACAATGCCACTTCTATGGCCCTACAAAAATAAATCAACCAACAAATAAATAAAATTGATCGATATATTTAAATAGGGCACAACGCAAAAAAACAGTACCAACAGCATCTGAGACAAAAGCATATAAAGGCGGGAAAGGTCCTTAATTAGACTTCGATCTGACACTGATAGGTCTTGCGTACTATGGTACCAGGCCTGAGTTAGTCTAAACTACGTGTACCTGAAATATAGCCAATGTTAAAAAACAACTAAGAATAGTTAGGGTCAAATGTTAATATATTAATCAATTTTATAAGTACAATAGAAAAATTATCATGCAGGCAGCCACTGAAGAGAAGGCGGGGTTTGTATTTCTTAGGATATGCAATATTTCTTAAGAATAATAAACAATCATCTCTCATTCCCATTCAGAAATGAAAAAAAAACCAACTGAAAATTGGCTAAAGTTCTACGCTCAAAGATTGATTACTTAATAGATGATTTCATTTATTTTAATTTTAAGAAATGAAAAATTATCCCTCCTAACACTTAACCAAATCCAGATATGATAAAAAAACTACAAATAAATATATATTATATATATTATCCCTATATATTATTTATATATATATAAATACTATATATTATATATATTATATACTACTATTATATATTATTTTTTTTATTAGTTGATTTTAATGATATATAGTATATATTATATATTATATATTAATATATATATACTATATAACCACCCTGCAGAGAATTCGCAGTATAACCACGCAGTTTTCTATTTATAAATCGCTTTAACAAATTTTAATACCCACTATAATAATAATAATAATAAAATAATAATAATTAACTCCAACAAAAGCTCACTCCTTAATAGCAACCACTCCAATGATAATCACGATTTTAAGAGTAAAGCATGGCTCATAAAAACTGAAGTTCTCAATTGAGTGCTAATTTTTTTACGCACACAATCGATTATAATAATATGTCCTCATTTTAAATTATTACATTATATACAAATACTATATATACTACAGGTTTTAATGCGGACTTTCGCGGTGTTGTTTATATACATGATCATATAATGGACAGGGAAAAACAGGAAAACATTGCCCCTAACTAAGCAATATGGGACCTTTTTACCATATAAAAACAAATAAATTGAAACTTAACTTACTATACTTAACATGTACCAACTGCTTTTACAAGTCTGGTTAGAAAGACGGCCATATTTTTCTTGCAAGTTTTACTATAAAAGCATAGTGGGTAAACATTTGAACTTTAATTTTTCCACAAACTAAGATTTTATATTTGATTTGTCATCTTAGTATCATAGTCGTTTTCTTCGTGTTTGGATAGTTTTCAATTCATTTTCACTAACAGTCTTTTTTAGGTAATACGTTGTGTTTTCTTCATTCACTTGTTACTGGACTTTCAGCACATTTCTATCCAGTGTTCTGTTGTTGGTTTCTGATTAGATTTTCGATTTTTTTCTTAAATGGAGTATGGAGCGAATTAAATGATATGGGACTGCTCGGAGTTTGAAGTTGCTTTCCAACATGCAACGCAAGTGCAACGGTTTAACTCTGTTCTAATATTGTGTTTATCCAATAAAAAATCTTGCCTTTCAGAAAAGGGATCATTAGTAAGTTGCAAAGAAATTAGTATGAAGGTCATTTAATTTCCCACAGAACCAAAGCGTTTTTTCTAGCATTATCAGTTATTTTATTACATCCTTCATTCTTTTTAAACTCCCCGCCAAAAAACCGCATCATTTCCATTGAAGGTGACCTTGGTGTTCAAAATAGCTTTCCTTAGCGTTGAGATTAATGAGTTTATTACTACTGAGATCAGAAGCCTGTAGAGGACGCTGATATCCTTTTTTCATCACCCCTCCCGTGGTAATATCTTCAAATGGTTTCAATAGCTTAATGCAGTAATAAGATAAAGTAAAACCATTTACCGTAATCTTATTTGTAAAAATGTGAATATTATTAATGATGTCATTTTCCACATTAGGAAGAATGTTAACTTTGAATACGAACTGGCGTGTACAAAGCAAGAGGTTTTTTGATCAATACCATTTTTTTCAATATATGAAGTGTATAATTCCAGCGAGTTGGAACGTTTTTGATAATAGTATTAGATATGGAATATCAAGCCGTTTTTTTTTTGATGCTTTCAACTAATTTTCATTTTCATTTTCATTCTTCAGATTCATCTTAAGTATTTTTATTATAAAAGTTCTTTATCAAATCTTTCAACAGTCTAAACATACCGCGGCAAGCATATCCGATAGGGCGAAGCGCGGGATGACGGATGCGGATGCGCGATCGCGGATCTTTAATAATGTGCGGATGCTCGCGGATGCTCCGCGAGAATGCGGCATGCTTCTGGGAAACTGACGGGATAACCGGTTACCTGCATCTAACTAACTTATAATAAATATATTATTAAAATATTTGTTAAGATTAGAAAATTAATATTATTATATACTTATATATATTATATTAATATATAATATATTATTATATTAATGTATAATTGTATACTATATATATATAAAGTATATTATAAATATATACGTATTTAATATAGTAATAAACTATATAATATATATTATATATATATATATATATACTATACTCTATATTTTTTTTTCTACTATCCCATCAACTATATCCATACCCCTCCTATATATATATACCCCTATATAAAGGAATTGGAATCCGTAATCGGCACTTTTGGACTTTCGCGTACTTTCCCCGCGGTTACGAATCGGATCGTTGCTGGAAATTAAGTAAGTCGGTCCCATTCACTAATTATAAGTTTTTGGTAAGTAAGATTTATAAATAATATCTAAAAAATAATTAGGATTTGTTATTTTTTTAATATTCTTAAAGGTTGTGGACATTCACTTATTATAAATAGTTTTAATTTTAGAGCGAAAAGATAAGTATGTGAAACTTTTGTTTTTACAGTTATTATATGTCTGAAACAATGGAAAGGGGAAACAACGTATATTATAATTCTTGAATGGTTGCACCAAATAACATAGAATTAACAGAAAATGATGGCTAGGAGAATTTTTTCAGACGTAATGATTTATTTAATTTCAAATGTTTTATAGTAATAATAATAATAATAATAAATAATAATTAAATAATAATAATAATAGTAATAATAATACTTTAAATAATAATAATAATAATAATAATATAATATTTTTTAATAACCACAATAACAATAATACATATAATAATAATAATAACTAATAATCATAATTATAATAACCTAATAATAATTAATTAATAATTAATAATAATAATAATAATAATTGATTAATTAATAATAATAATAATACATGAACTACTCCATTATTGTTTTTAAGCAATTTTAATTAGTCAATTAACTATGCGAGTAGTTGAGGTTAAAGTTCAAGGAAGACATATATTTCCATTAAGATTCCTATATTCGTGCTCGAGTCTCTAGGGGGTGGACCGGCACGGGGGGACCGAGAGTCCCTCCACGCCGTCGTCCACCTAACGAGGTCCGAGAGACCCTCGATCCTGATATCTATGCGTCTACTCTACTTGTGTATTCTTTAGTTTTAAATTATCAAAAACAGGTACTCCCTTATTTTATATTTTCGTAATTATATTTAATATTTGACTATTACTTATACTATGTACTCAGACTATGATATTATTTAGAAAGCTAGCTTTGAGTATCAGTAAATAATAAGAACTATCAACCTTTATTTTCGTTCCTCTGTATTATATATACTATAATGAGTATAATGTATATATTATACTCATATATATAGTATATAGATAATATGAGGTTATATATCTTGTTTATATTATCTGCTGATAAATATTATGAATTACTAATATAATCAGTATATACTAGTTATTGATAAACTCACGTTAAGTTTATACACTGCGTGATTTATAAAATTAAAAAGTTGCGCTTCACCCGTCTATATATCTTAATATGGAATAACCCTAATTATATATATCTCAATAGGATCGTTACCTCCTCATATATATTATAATGGATATGTGGATATTATAATATATAAATGCTGTTTAAATGTACACGCTAGGATAATTATATAGTATTTATAACAATGAAAATTTAGCAATTAGTATTCTTAGGTATTCATTATTAAACTATTTTTTATTATTATAATAAACAGTATATGACTATATAATCATATAATATACTAAGTTACTTCCACGTAACCCAACTTTATATTAAATAGAAAATATTCAAATATAATATTTAAATTATTGTTATAAATAATTATTATAATTTAATTATTCCTTAACTTTTGATCATTGTCAAATGTTTACCATATAAATTCAATTGTTAGTATTCATAATACTGAAAACTTAGCTAAAAATTTTTGTTTTTACATAAATCAATAATCAAAACGAAAGAAAAAAAACTCCATTATTCTAAAAGAAATTACAAAATAAGCATGAAGTTTATATTAATATAGACAAAACAGAGTCACTAATCTATATTTTTTGCACCTCCCTTCGTCCTGATGTCAACTATACTCAATTTATCTATTTTATCCTATTTTTTATTTATTTTTTAGAATTAGCACTCATGATATATTGCAAATCATATATAAAAAAGAAAAGTTAAATTTAAAGAAAACATAAGTACAGGTAGTATGTGCTTGGAGGACGAAATATTTTATGCATGTTTCAGGCTCACATTTTAGTGAATTTTATCTTGTCAGCTGATGGGATAGTTAAATGTGTCTTTTTTTTTGTTTAAATAAAAAAACAAAGAAAATTAATTATATGTGAATATGAAGAATAAAAAATAAATTTGAACTTTGATATTCATTTAATAAAAGTTATGTTTTTAATATTTTTTTATAGAGGCGTGAAGCTGCTTTAGTATTAAGTTTCAATTTGATTTTAAGCATTTAACTTATTTCATTTTCATGAAATGTGTTCGAATGGTCATTTACAATGCGTATTGCCTAGTCAATATTGAATTAGAGGTGCGGATTAAGCCTAGGAATAATATCGGCAACATTGTGTGTATCTAAAACATTATATATTGACTGTTTGTGTTCCTCTTCTTGAAATGTGCTGTGAGGATCCTAACCACTCTATGATCGTTGTTTTAATTAATTTACTAATGCGTTTGATTTGTAATTTCGGATCAATTAAATTTATAGTTCATGACTTAAATTATGTAAAATATTTTTACCACCACACCCAATTGAAATAAGATAGTTACCGAATAGTGTAAGTGTATTTACTTAATGAACGCCATTTATAATTATTTCTTACCTTAGCATTATCAATCTAGGAACTTTCTCTTCCAATCATTCATCTTTCAAGACAAGAAATTATATGGAGCTTTTACAGAATAGCTCATATCTCAAATGGCGGTGGCTATAATATCCTGGCAGCTTATTTTCGAGGGTTGGGTCCGACTCTCAACGACGGTCAGAAACAATTTATTATATATACCAAGTAGGAAGAATATAAACATGAAAATGGAATAAAGTTATAGTTATGCAGAGTAGTGAGAAACAGGGTAAGTGGAAAGCAGCGGGGTAGTAAAGTGTGTTATTATCGCCTCTTCTCAATTGTTAAATTACAATATTATAAATATATCGATGGATGCTTGTTTATGGATTATTATTTTTATTAAAAGAGGATGGAATATAAACGATGAATGAGATTATAATATTTATCCTTATTGGGTAATTTTGGTGACATTTACGCCAACGATATGTACTTTAATTACTTGGAGCTACTAGTGTACAAGGAGGAAGACATGGCAGATGAACTGGAAAGGTAGAAATTTAGATAAAATAAATAGGGGGTGGGAGGTGAGATTATAATAAAATGGATATTTGTAGGTAGTATGGATGGTAGAATATGCTGTTATCGAAGAGGGAAGCGCCTGTGAGTGAAAATGAAGTGGAAGGTGTAGAGAGTCAGTTAAAGAGGCTGATAGATTTATTAAGAGAATTATAAATATAAAGGGGATGAAGATATGAGAAGTTTCCTCAAGATATCCAGTTATCCAGTTACTGTCTGAAACATATGAGAGAGGTATAAGATAGATTTTTATTTTAATTAATCTAGGAAGTTGTTGTTCGGAATAGGGTAGAGAGTTAGGGAGATATCTAGCGCGGATAATAGGTGGAGATTAGGAAAGAAGTTAAATACATTAGGTTAGATAATACATATACGGAGAAGACCCGAGGCATTTCGATTGGAACGGGAAGTTTAGCCCTCCGCTCAATTGTGGCCTTGCAGAAACAAGAAATATATTTTATTTTAACTTTGAATCCTCTTTGCTCTGTAAGCTAAAATCACAGACGATGGTGAGCCCTGCAGGGCTGAAAAAATCAGTTAGTTACTGAGAAGAGTCAGTTAAATAGGAATCGCCCCATACTCCTGCATTTACGAGTGGCGGAGAGTTTTCAGAAACGAAAACCCAATATACTGTGCCTCTCCTACAAAGAAGCTAGGGATACAAAAGCAGACGTGGAAATTTAAGTATATGTATGAGGGCCTATAGGGAGGAGATAATTGGATGTTTTATCATGCTGGGAAGGTATGAAAGAGATAGAGTGCAGAAATGATACATATACGAGTCAGAGGAGCAGGTGGGTGATGTGCGATGAGAAAAAGATATTTAAGAAAAGAGCACATGAGCCTGAGTGTGAATGTGGACATCTAGAAGGATTATGACTTTTGTTGTGGAGTAGAGTTGGAAAGTGGGGTATTAAGAGGTCATGGTCGAGTAGTATGGATAGGGACCTCGGTTTACGCGCAGTTTGAGCCCGAGGTGGTATCGATGCCGCAGAAACCGAGTATATAGATGATGTGGAGAGATAGAAGTGATAAGAGGTACTGAGAGAGGAAGTCTAATAACTCCCGAAAGGTCTACCACTTATGGAATTGAGATAGAAGGGAGGGGAGGAAAAAGGAGAACGTTTCGAAGATAGAGATGGATATTTTTGGATGGAGGACGTAGAACTACACCACACTGACAGGCAGATAAAGGCTCTTCCTGTAAGTTTTCTGAGTAAGAAAGTAGTGAAAAGAATACTAAGTAATAAGATAAGAGTGTATTAAATAAATACATTAAATATAGCTAATATTATGAATAAATTAAATTATAAATATATACAGGAAGTAGCTTTCTTCATATAGCGTACTTCCCATATATTATGAATATATAGAAAGGGACATTAAAATGAGATAATAATTTAATAAATATAGTAGAAATAGTCAAAGAACATGAATGGTTACGATTTTAAGAGCAGATCTTATATAATAGAGGTTTTCTACTATTAAATCTGACCACGTTTTAATGGTCCTACCATAGATTTGTATATATATAATATAGAAAGTATGACAAATAAATAATGGTATTATTATATTATATATATTTATATATTATATATATAGAGTGTATATATATATATATAATATTATTATATATATATATAGTTATAAGATAATTTGTATATTTAAATTATATATATAGGTATATATACTGTAAGATATATGCAATAATTTATAATATATATACTGTATATTATATATTAATAATTATATATATATTATTATTGGAACATTTGTTATTAATATATATATAGTATATGGTTAATTGTTTATTATATATTATTATTTATAGTATATAATAGGATATAATATTATATTATATAAGATATATTATTATATATACGACTATTGGTTTGGAATATTAAGATGTAAGATTGAAATAGACATAACAAAACTGCAAAGAGAAATTATAGGAGAGTTAGTAAGATAAAACATGAAAATAGACAAAAAATACATCAGAAAATTTAGATTTAGTTTTTGAGGGTTAATCTTAAATAAATGAGAAAAATCTTTCAGAATAATTAAAAAATCTATGTTGACAATATTTCTCGTCAATGAAAAATGATATTTGTTATTGAAGGGAGGATTTTATAAAAAAAAATGACTTAGTGACAAGTGAGGTGAAACCACTTTATGTTGGACAAAGTCCAGATATGGAAATATGACAGCACTCGAAGCTATAAACAAAAGTATATAGTATGAATGGCTAAGAGACATTATTGATTAATAGGCGAAAAAAAAAGTTAATACAAGTACTTAATTGCATTAGTTGATAATAGAAATCAGAGTTTTTCGCTATTAGGTTGAGTTGAAGTGGGTGCGCTTTATGCTTTAAGGAAGGGTCAAGTTGAATCTATAACATAGGTCATTTAAGATTAATGCTATAACGTGAATGATGCAACAAGGATAGTATAAATCTCAGATAGTATTGTGATAGAGAATTGGTTATTGTGTTGTTGGATAAAATTAAGCTGTATGGAAAAGTTGATGTCTAAATTTTTTGTTTTGAGAAAATGCTTAAATACTTAATTTTGGATCTTCGGATATCGAATTTTTGTTATAAAGTTGTTTAACTGAGAAATCGTCTCGTTTTAAACTCAAAATTTTAAATTATGACATAAGTTTACAGCTGTCGAAATTCAAATGTAGGTGAAAGTTTAAAATAAACAGTTTTAGTTAGTAAATATTAATTAAATATCTTATTGTTTCAGTATAGTATGTAAAATATAAGTAAATTTCAAATTTTTTATTATTTGTGGAATGATAATGAAATACGTATATTTAACTGTTTTTGTGAAATAACATTAGATTATTTCAGAAAATAATGTTTCAAATGGAATTAAAATTTAGTTGGTGGGGTAATCTTTTAAATAATTTGATCACTATAAACTTTGATGGTTAACTTAGACAAGAAGAGAAGGACAACTAGTAAAGAGAAAATTGGTATTGATGGAATAAACAAGGAAAAAAAAAAAAATAATATAGAAAATGAAGAGAAAAGTTTTTATATTATTTAGCTTCTATGTTGTGCAGTGGAGGACGAGGTATAATTAATGATATATTAATAAAAATAAGCTGATGAAATATGAAGTATATTTAGAAATGGTGAAAAGAATAGGTTAGTTGTGATGAGAAAAGAGCAGCATATGTAAATATATAATGTTTTCATATTCAACATGAATTTTGAAATATTTAAATTTAAAAAATGTAGGTGATGCTGAGTTTAATTCAACAGTGCAAATTTAAGAGACTACATCATTATCTATAATGTTTATTACCAATTGTTAATATGAATCCATTTAAAGAAAATAAATTGAAGTTACTAATGTGAAAGGTGAAAAAATATGAATATGATAAAGAGATAAGAAATTTTATTGTTTTAATATATTAAATGTATTCGAAAGTAATAAAATATAAGATATTGTTATAGGTCTGATGAGTTAAATATAGTATTTGTCTTACATGATAAAGTTAAGTGTATTTTTGATCTTGGACAATAGAGGATAAATGTTTGAAAAGATATGAGAGAGTATAGAAGTATGTAATCCAGAGTAATAAGATAGTTATATATAATGGTAATAAGTCGTATGGATGTATGTAAGTTTTTATCCATAACGTGCATACAACGCTTTGTGGTTTGCTCCTTGAAAAGATATGTTAAGTGGAAGTTGGTGGCTTGCGAAGAAGAAGTGACGACCGTGGGGAAGTTTTGCTGAATGTGGGTTATGACACATGGAATAGCCATTTGGTGGAGTGAGATTAATATATGAGATATATTATATATGATTAGGTATATGAGGTGTTATAGTATATATAAGGAATATAAGTTATATATGGTTGTGACTAAGTATTTAGTTATATATAGTATGTATATTAGTATAATATATTTATGTTAAGTTCATATTATATAATATACTAATTATAAATATTATAAAATTTCCTAGAAAAATTATAAATTGGTAGTAATAATAAGAATATTAATATAGTATATATTATATATTATTATATCATTATATATATCATATTTCCTAATAAAATAATTGTTATTAAATTTAATTACTGATTATCATATATATAACTATCATTAGACTTATATATGAAGATATAATATTATAAGGTTACTGATGTTTGAGCTGAGATAATATAAAAGTATCCGTATATATATATATATGTAAGTCTGATATTATAGATATTAATAACTTACCTATTCTCAAATTTTAATGGTATATAATAAGGTGATTTGTGCACGGTATTTTTCCTCGTATGTTCGGAATTGAGCGGCTGAATGTGAGTGGTCAAGGGAGGCACTAACAAAGTCATGCTATAAGTATGAATATGATCCTTATATATATTCATCTACCTCCTAAATTAATGATATATATTTATTCTTGATAAGTTAGGTTTATTCATGGATAGTCCTTATATATATTAAATGTTATGGTATAATGTAAGTATATTTGCTGGTTGGTGAAGCTCATAATTTATATTTATAAACTATAAATAGTGTATATATATTTAATAAATTGTCCTAAGTAAGTAGTAAATAGTATTTTGTGCATCAAAAGATATAGATTTATTAAATTATATCTGAGTAAATATTGTAGATATATATTCTAACTGCGGCCAGACATTACAGCTCACAAGGTTAGATTGCATAATATATTGTCACTATCTTTTATTAGGAGCTGTAGATATATTTGATGAAGCACGAGGAAGCAAAATAGTAGGATGTTTACGCTGGCACATGTAGTTAGTTGTCTCTGAGCAGGTAGCGCCGGAGGCGGTTCGACCGCGTTCTATAGACCGGAGTCGGCTGCTCGATTGTCTTTTAACTAAATTTCTCGCCAAATAAGTTATTTGGGATATATACAGGAAAAGAAAAACAGGGTCTTCAGCTTGAAATATTAACCCAACCAATTTTTAATATATCTAATTATGGCACATTAACCCGTTCCGGTGCCAAAATAATTTGACAAGCTTCAACAACCTGGAGTAGGAATGTGTCCAGTCGCTGGTTCACCAAACATAATTCACAGGTCGTACACAAAATATGTGATAAGAAAATATGTCCTGCCTTGATATTCCAGTATCGCCCATTGCAGTTAACACTATTACTAATACTCTAAGGACTGAATATGTGATTATACTTAATTTCATTAATAATTAATTGTAAGAGTATATATATATAGTTTATTAATTATTATTATATCTCTATTAAATATTAATTGGTGTCATGTATTAGTGATTTATTATTATTATTTTATTATTATAGATTATTATTATTATTTTGTATTAGTACATTCAGTAAAGTCAGTGTATTATATTATTATTATTATTATTATATTATGTATTATTATTGATTATTATTATTATTTTATTTATAATGTTTTCTTTTAGAATATAAATGTTTTTCTTTTGTTTTTCCTCTTTATTGTTTATATTCTACTTTTCATTCATTTTTCAGATTTATTTTGTCATCTTCTAATAGTGTGAGTGGAATCTGAAAAATGTTTCCCGGCGTCCGTTTGTGTTTGAAAATTTCCCGGAAAAGACAAAATATAAGGTTAAAGAATTGGTTGGATGGTTGGTGCTACTTCCCAGATTCTCATGATGTGATTGCTTAACCCAGATTGCTATTTAAAATTTTTTTATATGTGTCATTTTTAAAGTTACGATTATAAATACAGTTTGGAAAGAGAATATTTCTTATCGATGTATTTTTCCCTTTGTACTAAAAAATTGTTATTTTGTAAAAATAAGAATCTCATATTCAAAAAAAATCCTATCCTTGTATTAAGTCGGGCTTAATTTTTAAACCCTATTTATGTATATAGTCGTTCTCAGGGATATCGCAAGTTAGCAGCTGAATACTCCGTAAGACATATAAGCTTGCCTCGTCAATGGTGTGAAAGAGTAATTTCCTTCAGAACAATAGTCGCATTATCTAAAACAATGCTCTGCATATTTCGCCTGAATAGAAATACTTCTTGGTTTACCAAGCTTGCCTGTGTGTTCATAGTTTCTTCAACCTTAACTAAAATACGAATGTGAGATTAACTATTCAACAAGAAAGAGTCGAGAACCTATTCATCCTTGCATCACCCTGATGCCCGCTCGCGGACGGAACAATGAAGAAGATTCAATTATAAATTAAAATATTTAAATCACCTCATCACATACCTATATGCAAACCAACACAAAGAGCGATCACACTAGCAACAACAAAATTACACACACACACACACATGATAAATAAATAAAACATCATCATATATATATTACTGAGGTAATATATATATATTAATTATTACTCAGTATAATGAGTATTATAGTATATAAATACCTATAATAAATATTTATATTTTTAAGTGTCATAGAATAAGATTTTACGTATAGGTGAGTGAGGCCATTATATATATATATATAATATATATATACGCGTATACTATTGGCCCCCCCTGGCCCCTACCCTAAATTACGCCATAATTACTCCATTGAATATATATAAGCCTAATAAGTATATATTGGTATTATATATATTATACTATATATATGTATGATGTATATAATTATAAATATTATGATATTATATACTTCATATAATATAGTATTATTATAATATAGTATTTAATATATAATAACTATATATAGATAGTATATATATTTAATATATATATATATGTATAATAATCTATACTATATATTATTATATATATATATATATTATATATAATATTTATATATATATTCTGAAGGCTATTCTCAGTGAGTGATATCTATAATAAAAATTAAGTGATAAGCGAATAACATATAAACTCAACGGTAAAAGACTCCAAAAAATATTAATTCCATTGTTACCTAGATAAATAGGGTGATATAGATATTATTTATAACAAAAAAATATATTTCTCATCTTCTTATTTTTTATCAGCTCTTCCTTTTTAATTGCTTCTTCCTTCTTTTATGCTTGATTCCGTCTATCCAAATCTCCTTGGAAAGGATAAACCAAATTAAGTTTCTGTTCAAATCAGAAAATTAACTCTGTATCATTTACTGAATGACGGATCCGTATATCCTTTTTTTCATTATCATAAGATAGGTGCACAGTGATAATTTGGGTAGCTCAAGAACACTTCTATAAGTATTGTATCCAATTTATATTTAAAAGGGATTAAGTATAAAATCTACATGCTTCTAAGATATAATGTATAATGACGTGATTATAAATATTAAAAAGGTGAAATAAAATAAGGTATAGTATACTAATATAGCTATATAATATTAACTCATTAAATGTTACATGAATTCCAATATCTATTAGTACGTATGAGTAATAATAGGTATATATATAATATAAGTACAAGTTAAATGATATAATGTAAAAATAAATGGTATCAATAAATTATTACTCATTTTTCGTTCTATATATATCTGTTATAGAGATCATTGCAGCATGGTGGGCACTTCCGCTCTTTAGTCGCTATTCCGCTCCGAGCGGTGCTATCTTTATTAAGGAAAGTTTTCATGTGATCCGTGATAGAAGGGCATAGGAAGCAACACACTACACGAATAGGCTTTACGGAACTAGCGAGTATTTTGTCGAGGTCTGTCATAGGAAAAATCATAAGGTTGAACTTCCTTCTACGGACTTTGCAGTCTGATGCTAGGAACTCCAAAAAAGAGTTCGCGTGCCTCCTATTGTTCGCTAGTCTGTGTCTTGCAAAATGAAAAGTAATGCACCGTCTCACTGACTTCAAGATATTTTTATTTGGTATTCGACATGAAGAAATATAATATTATATATATAGGTTGAAATATAACAATATTACTAGTCTCTCGTCTAAGAACATTTGTATTCTTATTAATTAATTAAAACTTCGCCTCAAAACCGAACACTTCAACCTCCTTATATTGAGCACCATTATATGATAAATAATTAATAACATTTAAATTGATTATTTTTTAAAATTGAATGGCTATTACCCTCATCTTTATTACTTTATAATAATTTATTATATTATTAACTATAACTATAACTATAATAGGTACATATCTAAAATCAAATTCTGTGAAGAATCCAGATGTAAATATTAATTATATATATATACTATATATAGTAATATTAATATATATATATATATATATATTTAACTTATAATATATAGTATTAATAGTTTTATATTATATATATATATATATATATTTTAATATTATATGAGTATAAAAATTGGTATAGTATATATGAGACTAATATTAAATTTAGTATATTAATATATATACAAATGTATATTATTTAATTAATATATATATATATAATATATATATATATAATTATATATTAATATATATTTATATATTATAATATTAATTTAATATTAATATTATATATATATATGATATTTAAATATACAATGTTTTACCATAACTAATATTTGATATTTTAAACTTTGACAACAGTAACAATATATACTTCATATATTTTATAAATTATTTATTAGTATTATTATATGCCTAAAATCAAATATTTTTAATAATATAATAATATATTATATATATACTATATATTATATTAGATATATATTATTATATATTATATATACTTATTAATATATTATATTATATTAATAATTACTTATATAGCTACCGATATATACTGATATCGTAGGTGCATTTATTACTCCTTTAATTTAGGTATATACTATATATATAACGTTAGCTAAGCAGGCTTTTACTGGATTGCTATAAAATATCAGAATAAATATTTTAACCAGAATATATAATTAACTCAACTTTCATATATGGGGGGACATAGTTTACAGGGTGGTATCAAAAATATTATATTTATTACTCTTTCTTTACAAAAAAAACAATATTTATAATGCAGAATAAATATACATAAGAAATATATAGATAATTATTTATAGGTGAGGAAGTAATAAGGATCACCTTATAAATTAGCTAAATGAGTGAGCAGGCGGCATAGTGAATAAATACTAAATGATAGAGATCTAATGGAAAACCTCTCAGAAGGTTACTGCCTCTTCATCCTAGGAGATTGATGAACATTAACTTTTCCCTATATATATCTGAAGGGCATAGAGTGCATGATATATTTTTTATGAATAACATTAGTTATCATATTAAAAGGATATATATATTAATACACCCCTCTCATAGTTATTCTAGCTTGACTATATTGATATATTGTAGTAATAATATAAAGCGAGATATTGGTAGGAATTAAAGTACGAAGGTTCGGGGGCATAAATGATTTGTAAGGTGGGCAAAGAAAATATGGTCAAGCTGAAGGGGTGAACTTCAAATATGGTTACAAATTGATACTACTATCTAAGAATAAAAATACTATATATAATGATAAAAGAAAAGATTTAAGTAATGATTAAAATATATATGTCCTTTGAAGAAGACAGATTGAGGTAAAGTGGAAAGTGTAGGGAAGCAGTCTGAGAAAATCTTCGTAGAGATTTTCGTAAATTATAATTCACTTTCATATTATTGCTCACTCATTTAGTTAACTAACTTCTATATAAGTGAAATTTTATATGGTTATACGCGATAATTGAACTATTTAAGTTTTATTTGACACTGAGTAATAAAGAAGCATTTTAGGGAAAGTATGAATCAGCATTCTAATCGTGACGAACACGTACACCGTACATGAACTATGTATATCTGTTTTTCAGAAGCTCGAGAAACGTAGTGGCGTAGCACCGAAGCTCTGCGAGTCATTGTTCAACTTTCTCTAGGAATAGCGCAAGGTGATGTGTGTTTGATGGAATCATGCCATGCTTCGCGACAAGACATAAGATGATTATTTTTGGAAAAGATCGAAATTAATGAAATTTTTTATATCAATCGTAGTATAATTATCGCGTTCGATTGTCAATAAAATTTCGCTAGCTAGAGATATCATACGATATATCTCCTCGAGCAAAAGAGTAGCGGAGGGTGCGCTAGGCGGACTTACCCGCTAAAATAGAAGTCTCGGCGGGAAAGTGTTGTAAGCACCACCTCTTGAACTTTATATATAGTAACAATTTTGCTGCACATGGCATAACACCACTAACGAGTTCCCCTAGTTGTATAATGTATAATATATATATATTATATATATTTTATATATATATATATTATATATATATAATAATCTCAATATAAGCTCAATAGATTATTTAATAATATATATATATTATATATAGTATTATTATATAATAAAGTGAATATATATTAAATTCATCATTGAGTCAATCTGCATTGCTAATTCACCCACTCCTTTACTTATTTTCACCCAACTATAGAGTAAGGGTGATGCGTCAATGTTACAGTAAACAGAAAAGAGTAGAAGAATATTACAGTCAAAAGTCGAAAAGAAAGTCCTCAAGCCTTATTACCTTTATGACGCGGCCTTAAGAATATATCCTTATCTAAAATTGTAATAACTCTCATTGCTCTCCGAGTTCAGGAAAATTCCACTAAGGTAGGGGCTTTCAAGGGACTCTGTAACTAGACCGCTCACCGTAGGCGGATTATCGTTCAATATATAAGAGGGTATCATTCCTTTGGACCAGGTGGGTGACACAAACCATTAATTCCACTATTCACTCATAACCCGTCTCGGATATCGAGTCCGGTATTATGCCACTTTATATCTGCGTGGTATCTAGCCAAACTTACTTTATCTCTTCTAATCATAAGACATATCCATTAATTTTACTTCTGACTCTAAAATCCATTTTTCTTCTGTCTTTCCCAACCGCGTCAAATCCCTGCATATTTATCATCAACTATGTGTCTCTATTCACTTAAATTAACCATAAATACCGACTATCGATTCATATCTTCCACTCATGACCCAAATCACATTACTCAATTGGTACTCTGTCATTTATTTCTCTCATATTATTACTTCCTTTCTTTCACACCACACACAACTCTCTAATTGCAAATATACATTTCTCATTTCATATCATAGGGTCTTCTCACACTACTAATCATAGCCCTTTAAGATTATACCATGTATCTGTAAACACATTGTACATATAATAGATCAGACTATACCTTTTATTCAGACCATAGTCCCTAGCTACTATTATACATTAACAATAGGTAAGGTATTACATCACTTTACCTTTTACCAATATATAATACCCTAGCGCACTACAAGACTTAGTCCACTTCAGACATCATATCAAGGAATTTTGAATTTTTCACCGCCTCCGAATCCATTTCAAAAAGTTTCTGCAACTACTATCATAGCAATCATCCTTTGCGAGGCACTTTTCATACCTACAAAACATATGCCCCGAATATATAATATATTTTAAACTCAGGGACAAACTTTATCCAGTTGTCTACACCATTTACCTAACATTTAAGGACACGTTTCTATGTCTGCCAATTATTTAGCTCATTATACCTTTACATCTATTACATTTTCCTTTCTTAAATCCCTCGCTAATATAACTATTACTCTCTAAACTCTCTTTCTAGAATTCGTGACCACACAAATCCATAATCTAATCTCGTCAATGTCATAATATGCCTTAGATAGCACCCCTTCCAACTCTCCTTTCGTCCTAATTTATTAAATTAATAGAGAATACAGAGCATTTAATAAAAAATCCCATATGTATAGTTATTTTTAATTTAAACCTCTGGCATATGTGACCATCATAATCCAAAAGCGTATCAATTTATCAATTAAGAGAGAAGGGTGCAAACTATTTCCCTTGCAAATACACCAATTTATTCTTACAAAACGCTTCAATTGCGTTTATCATACTAATCTTGAATCCATTTAAATACCAAGCGCCATCGACAAAACTATGCCTTAACACCTCCCTTATAGAGCTTTCAATATTAATTTCTATCATGTAATCGCTTAGTTGCATAATTAAACAAATACTCAACTTGAAAACAATGATTAATCTTCTTCTTCTCTCATTTTCTCTCACATAATTTTTTGTATTATCAAAAGGATATTAGATTTGAATCCTGACAACATTCCCTTTACACTAACTTTATCTAAACGCATCTAAGTTTTTATCATTTCCTTTTGCCTGTTTAATCACAAGTTTGGCGTATTATAATATAGTAATTATTTTCAGCCTCTTACCAGCGTTGACCTTAAAGTGCTGGATTCAGCTGCGCTATAGGTTGCTACTGCTACTGAGCAGATTTTACCATATATTTTATTTGATTGTCAGAATGTTTTATTCAAAGATTATCCAATTGAAATATTTCTTCAGAGGCCATTCATCTTAAAGGTTAGTAGGATATTAGCAATATTTTAGTTTTTTCTTAGTGTGTTATCCCTCCTTTGACTCTGGTGTCTTCCTTTTGGCGTCTATTTGTATGACAGTTTCGTGTCAAGCTTATACTCATACAATTGAATAAATAAGCGAAACACCCAGCTGTGAACTTTGGGCATGAAAATTGTAAAAAATTTAGGCATAATTTTATCTTTGTACTTTAAATTTCATTTACAGGTTCTTTTAGGATACTTGTTTACTGACTCGGCAGAAAATGATGATAAATGGAGGCAACAAGACTTGGTTTGTTCTGTTATTGAAACATTTATGACTCACCTTTATTCGCGTATAAAAGATTACGAACTCGCTTCTAAGGTTTGATTTTCTGTGTACTTTTTTAAAAGTTTTAATATTTTAGTTTTTTTATAATTATTTTTTCAACAGAAACCGTATTAATATTTATCAAGCATAAATTATTATTATTACAGAAACCACAAAAAATAAATAAATAAAATAAAGATGGCAAATTAAATTATCATCATCATTGCATCATTATCATAGTTGTTTAAGCACTTAGTTTTTATTTTTAAATGCAAAATGCAAAGTTTAGTAAATTATTTTTATTTTTAAATGCAAATTTTAAAAAAAAATTTTTATTTCTTTAGAATCAAGAATTATCAAATGCTCCTAGTAAAGATTCATTTAATGACAAAAATGATTCTGCAAGACCATTAAGCTGCTGCTTCAATTCATTTTCTAAATCTGTGGCAAAACATTCGCTTTCAAAAGGGGAACTGAGTCAGGTAGAATATCTCTCAGAAGATCTGTATAATCCAATGATAGCTCCTTTTTTCTTCTATACTAATTCATAATAATTCATATTTTAATATATTACATATATATCTATAATAATATATTCAATTCAATCATGATTAAATAATTCATCATACATATAATAATCTTTCTAATATTTCAATATCATCAATCCTATATTCCAATGAATAAATTCATTACCATTAAAATTTTTTTTTTATTATATCATAATTTAATAATACAATATATAATTATTCTTCATATATATTATAATGAATAATATTAATATATTAATATACTGATTCTAAAATAATCAATTTAAATATATTAATTAAATATTAATACCTACTATATTATAATAATAATTAATTAATACTCATATTTTTTTATAGATTTATCTTACTATCTATAAATATAATTGGAATAATGAAGATATTGCCGAAAGACACTCGAATAAATACCGAAGAATTACTCCCAGTAATTATTTTGAACATAATAACTCCTTATTTCCTACTTATAGAAAATTAAATTAATATACATTTTTTTTACACTTAATATATACAGAATAATATATAACATAATCTTAAATAACTCTCATTATATAATAATATCATTATTCAATAATAATGAAATAATATATATTATTATAATATAATCAATATATCCAATTATACTATATAATAATAATTTCACGATTAATATTACTCTATAAATAAATATTCATAATAAATAAATATATTACAATTTATTAATAATAATAATAATATATAAATTAATGAATAATAATAATAATAATAATAATAATAATATAAATAATAATAATAATAGATAATAGATAGAGAATTATAAGAATAATACTACTGCTCGAGAATATAATAAGAATGTATAATAATTAAATATAATAATAATATATTATAAATATAGTATGATAATAATACTGCTAGAAATAATAAGAATTGCAAAAATTACAATACTGGCAAAAAGTAAATCCATAATGATAATATTATATTTATAATATACTAATCTCAATAATAAATATTTCAATTTAGTTCTCATACATTACATAATTTATATAATACATTTACATTTTCTTTTCGCATAAGTAATTAATAATTAATTAAATCTATAATATAATCCATTATAACATTACTTCTATCTATATTTCAAACAAATTCATTATATTATAATAATTGATTTAATTTATAATAATAATCACAGGATTACTCAATAACTGTTTCAATATCATATAATATATAATATTTATTAATTCAATTATTAATAATTAAATAATATAATGATATGTAATCATATTTAATTTATTATATAATTATAATTACAATATGATATATTTTAAAATATATTAATAATTCAATAATAATAATAAATATATCTTATATAATAATTTAATAATGAAGTAATACGAAAGATATAAACATCAATTATTTAATTACATTAAATCATCTATCTCCTGTTTTCATCTCCCCCACTCACCCCATCCCACTTATCTTATTAATTATATAATAAATAATTCTACATATAATCATAATTAATTCTCATTTTATTATATACCTTCAATTTTCTTTCTTATCTCTCGTATAGTCTAATTTACTTCTAAATATCATCTAATTCCTCCTTCTACTATATTTCAATTCATCAAAAATCTTAAAATTCAATAATTAATTAATTAATAATATACTTCATAATTAATTCTCAATAAAATTGACATAATTACCATTTTGCAATCAATAATCATAATCAATTAATAAATAATTTATTATAATATATCATATATTAATTAATAATCTAATTAGATATCATTAATCTCAATAATATAATATTACAATAATTATACTATATTATATATCATATATTCGTTCTTCTATTATCTACTTATATAATTTCTATACTTATCATTTCTAATCTATTATCAATTTTTCTCATCTATTTAATTACATAATATATTCAATTATCTCATCTAATATATTATCTTTTATATCTTAAATTATATAATTAATAATTTATATATTATAATATTAAATTCTAATAATCTAATAATTATATAATATACATTATAATAATAATTCAATTTATCATTTTATTATATATCATATATATCATATAATAAAATATATAATTAATCTATTCAATAATTAAAATAATATATTCTATACATTCAATAATTCAATTATATATCATCTCTATACTTACCAAATACACGTAGAATACAATAATATAATACATATCATATATATTTTTATCTCTTCTCTATGTTTTTGCAGATTTTGTCATATTCTTCTATTCTTTTTATATCGATTATCATCTTCAATTTATATCATATCTCTCTTCATAATCTGATCATTACGGATATATATTACTTCACTCTCTAATAAATAATTATTATATCTCAAATTACATATTATATACTACTTTTAACTATATTCAATAATCTTATAATATAATTATCATCTACCCCCTTGTGTCGAGTCAAGTAGAGTAGGTCCTAATTATACCTTATACTATTCGGAGCTTATATACCATCACATACCACTTTGCCTCTACTTCTCAATCACTTAGTTCAATTTATTGACTATCATATCACTTGTATCATACATTCAATATTTTTTTAAGTCATATTCTAACATACGAGCACACTATGTCTGCAGGGGCCATATCTTTATATCAATTCATCATCATTATATTTATTAATTAATTAATTACTTCTTTATATTAAGTTATTTATATAAATATAATTCAATTATCATTAACTATATTAACTAATTTATTATATTAATCTTAATTTTTAATAAACTCTAATCATAATAATAATATATCATTGTTACGTTTAATTAAATGAATATATCATATATTAATAAATAATATATAATTCAAATAATTATAGTTTTTTTCTAATAATTATATTCAAGTTTTTTTTTATATTATCCATTAATATATATTAATTCAATCCTTAAATATATAATAATGTCATTATATTATGAATAATCTATATTATTCAATTAATTTAAATAATTATTAACATTAATTAGTATAATAAATTATATTAATTTCTCGGAATAATTTCAATAAATAATATTAAATTACAATCTATTCTATATAATTACTAATATAATTGTATTCTAATATCATAACTATTCATCACCAAACTCCTTGGACATTTCCCATTAAATTTGTGTGAGACGATCTCTATGTATTTACACTCTCAGACTACACTCGGCCCAGAATCTCCACACGGTGCAGGCGCCATCGGATATCATCTCTGAGGTCGGCCGACTTGACATATATCATTTTCCAATTATCACTGATATTGATAGTAGACGTTCGAGACGGGACTCTCTCACATGGGTGTAATTTCACATGTATTCTATTGCTTCTACATTCATAAGCTCTATACGAGCTCGCGTGAGGGTGATCAGAGTGCGTATTCATTTGCACAGGGCGACACATAATGGATAATAACATAATAAGAGTCCACTATTTGAATTAATACTTATACTCTGGCGACAGATCTGTAGAGTTAGATTGCCACAGGATCTATTTCTTCCAGAATTGTATAATTTGGAGTTACTTTCAGTAATGATTGTGATTTTGTCGTTGATCGAGGCAGAAATTTATCGAGGCGACATGGGGGGGGTTTGCATGACTGAGTGAATATTTTAATGGTGAGGAGGTCAGGTTCTGCATGGCGGTATACAATATATGATGTCATGTGGTTGTAATGGTCCAATTGCTTGGAGCGCGACTATGAGTCTATGGTGGGACAGACAGGGGATAGTGTTCTCCCGCGATTCATTAACGGACCATAGGTAGTATCGGGCCAGTGGAACGACGAGGTGAAGGAGAGAATAATGGAGGATTTTCCCATGTATAAATTGGAAATGTGTGTTCATTGCCGGTAGTATTATATGCCATGGGTGGTGTAGGAGGTCAGATTGTACCTTGGAGTGCAGTATTGATGATAATCTCGTCTACATTCTAATGATGCTACTCTAGCAATTGGGAGGAGATATTCATTTGATATTTCTTCATGCCAGGTGTTGGAGTATCAATGCAGGTACGTGTTTTGCCACCCATCAGTAGTATGTTATGATTAAAGTACGGGCAAGTACTATTACATAATATTCCGTCTATTATATATATCATAATAATAATTTTCTGTTCGTATATACATAACAATGATATCGAGTAATAATAGAAGTAGCATTATAATTAAGACAACATGATAATTGTATTATAATTAATAATATATATAATAATATATGAATAAATTCCCTCAGCTCCATAATAATGTGGAGAAATTATCTTAGACGAACTTTGTATTGAAGTTATGATAATATACAATAAGTTATAGGTTAATATTATAATATAACTGATATATGCGATTATATGAATAGATGCTCGAACAGAGACACTTTATAATAATTTATTATATTAGATAAATTTGAGAATGAATACATTACTATACTATAATAATAAAATATAAGATATATAATTGATTAGTTGAGAGAATGTTCACAGAGGTTAGATAGTAAGGAGTAATGTCAGAATCAATAGTGTTATTAACTCCAATGATATTATTATTAAGTAGAATGTATTAGAGATTTAATGAGAGGAAATATAGTCAGTATTAATTATATTAGGGCTTAATTAATATGATTTAGAGGTATAATCGAGGAGTTAGTAGTGATGATTCTAGACTCTGTGGTGAATTGATTATATATGAGTATAAGAATATTTAATCTCCGAGAGCTGAATGGAACTAAGACATTCACTTCGACAGTTTGCCCAAGATCTTCTCAAGGTAAGAAGTATCAACAATATAAGCTGCAATAAAATATACTGCGAGCCAATGCTATTAGCTGTGTAACAAGTTAATAACATGAGATAATTCCTTTATATCAATTCAGTCAAGAATACTCGAATAATGTCTAAATGTGATATCACTATTATATAAGAAATTAATGTTACATTACTCTTGTCTGTGACCGATTCAACATTATATTATAATCTAGAGCTCAAATAGAGTGACGATTTTGGCGAGTCAGTGGCACATCATTTCCTATTAGCACCTCGATGATATATACATCGGACGGGACTATAATAACTTTAGGTCACTAGCATTCACTGTTCGGTGACACTTCATACCCACTTATTTTTCGTACTTTTCCTAAACAGGATGTTCTTAGCGCATAATTATATTAAGTTATATTCTATGGCTTATCATGACCGCTCTACATTATTACTCTCATTAATTTCTATCTTCTCTCTCTAATAAATAATTACTTTAAATAATAATAAATTATTATAATTTTATATCTTATAATATTAACTTATTACTTATTAATATTAATTCTGTAATAATTAATATTATTATATCAATTTTCAAAAAATTATCTCATATAATATTAATCTCTCAATTATTATTATTATAATATCATTAATATCTATCATCATATATAGAAAATCCTTCTTATAATATAATTACCCCTTAGTTAAATTTACATAATATATATAATATATTTTTATTAATAATTAATCTCTATTCATATATCTATATATGAATAATTACTTCGTAAATAATATCAACTAAATATTTAATCTTTATTACTATAATTACTAATTTATAATTTATCTCAATATTATTAATTAATCTATCTCTAGATAAGGTGCTAATTTTCTTCTATAATTCTACTTTATTCTTTCATCTTCTATTTCAATTATATATAATATCATAAATATTTTAATATATATAATATCATTATATTTTATTTCTTATCTATATATATATCTCATATATATTACATCTCTATATTAAAATATCAATTTACTTACATTCATACTTATAATAGTTCATATATATATATAATAATATTAATATCTATATATAATATATATCTATTAAATATATATATATCTATAATCTCTATATCTTCACTTCTATATCTATACTTATATATCATATATATAAATTCAATTTCATATTAATTATCTATTTATCCTATATATAATTATAATATATATTACTTAGTAATCATTATATATTATATATAATATAAATTCTCTATTATATCAATATATATCATAACCTCTATCTCTAATAATGATTGAGCAAATTTATCAATTACTTAATTAATCTGCCTGGTTGCATCTTAATTATTTATAATAATTCTATTGCTATCTATAACATTTGTATGGAAAAATTACTCTTCTCATTATCTCTAATAATATACTATATTAAATTATTTTATATAACATTTTCTACATATATTATATATATATTATTATAATATACTCTACAAGTTGACGATATCTTACACCAGCAATCTTTTTACTACTACGATAGCTCTCATATCTAAGATACTTCTCCTTCATAATACTATCGTTCATCCTTCTATCTAATTCTCTATATTTAAATATATATATTAACTTTAGTTGATTAAATATCAATTCTATATTTATCATATTTTATAATTTATAATATTATCTTTAATACTTATAATTCACTATCTTACTATACATATTATTAATTAAATATCTAATAATAATAAATTAATTGTGTTTTGTATTCATTCCATTATGAACACATTTAGGATATATATTATTAGTCATAATTTATTAAATGTATATAATTACTATAATTACTATAATAATCTATAATATAATCTTATAAATATTATTATCTCTATCTTTATGCTGGGTATATACAGCTTCAGCAGATATTTTAATGTTATGTAATTATAATTTATATATATTTTATTTTCTATCTAAATTAAAAAGTTATATCATGAATGTGAGTCTACTACTATGTCATTATCTAAATTAAAATATTTAAATACATATTCAACCTTTATATTAAGTAAACTATTCTTATATCTATCCTCTGCAAGCAATTCCAACTCTCTTATTTATATCATCCATTATCATATATTTATATATTATTATTCATAATATAATAATATATAATTATATTATAAATTAATTATGTATAAATATTTAATTATTAATTCAATTTATTAATTCAATAAATTCGTATCTTAATTATATCATACTATATAATCATCATCATTCATTTCTTTATCTACTATATTTTTTTATATGTCACCACCACTTACAACGGGATAAATGCCACCATCTTAATTAATGAGAAGGGGTATCGTTCTTAGTTTCATTCGTCTACTGCATATGTCCTCAATAATAGATCATATCATACAATATAGTACAAATATAACTGCTGTTACATATAATAATATAACCATCGATTAGAAGGACTAACAATAATAAGACGAGACTGGCTTTTTAGATAAGTGGGAGGTAAGATTAAAGTATTCAAGCATTATATACTATATTAATTAATTAACAGTTGAAAATCACAACAGTATTGGAATGAGAATTTCCTATCCAATAGTACAGAGGTGAGCTAGGAAGTATAGATAAAGTCAATTTATTACCGTTTTTTTCGTCATGTTATTATATTGAACTAGTTCTGAAAGAGAGGTTAATATCATGTCCAGTATTATTTATCATTAATAATACTAACTATAAATAACATCAATTAGTGCAATTGTACTCAAAGCTAAAAACCTTTATATAATTATAATTACTTATTTTATATTCATAATTTTTAATTTATATAGATAATTTATATATTATCATATTATGACAACTCATTAATATATATATGTTATACTCATTAGATTCATAATACTCGTATGAGATTTATAAGTCGGACGATGTGTAAAGTGTGGTATAGGTGTTATACAGTTACTCCGAAGTTGAATTATAAGTTTAAACTCTTAACCCTTAATTGAGTTAATCTAATTATGCCCTTTATTAGGGCTTTAGCGAGGATCCTTTTTTGACAAATAGTAGTAAATATAAACGCAATAATTACCATAATCATCGAGTTATAATGCACTCTACTGATATTATTACATTAATATTTATATTAGCAAATAATTAAGATAATTATAGAAAATGGAAACAGTCAAGTGTGAACTGGAAAGTACATTTTAATATTTACAATTAGTTAAAGCTTCAGTTTTTATATAATTAAGCCTTTTTTGGCTCTTTTGACTCGCCTTTTCTAATATCTATCATATATACGTCTCTATCCCTTATAGTTTTTATTATTCCCGGGTGATACCTAGAGCCTTTCCTCTTTCTCACCTCTTGTCCATATTCTTATGGACACTACCTTTTCCATAATACAAGGGAAGTAAGTGACGGTTAATGAGTAGCCCTTTATATTGTATTAATAGCTTGTGATTAGCTAACCTGGGTTAAGTAGGTAAAAGTGCTCCTACGTGCTAGTATATTTTATCTAAACATGAACTTTCTTACTTCCCAGTTTATTCTTGAGGTGACCTATGTCTACTCTAGCAACTCAGTTGTGAAATGTGCAGGTTTCCAAGATCATTTTTTTGTTTATTGTTATATAGTTATTATGTCGATATAGCAATGTTATTTATTTAATTTAGTCAAACTAAAGAGCAGGACGAGAGATACGTCGACAGAGGATAGGGAAAAGTTAGAAAGGTGGTCTTAGAGGAGGGAGACATATTGGCTAAGAAGTTTGAGTTATTTTTAAAGATATTTAGAATTTCAGTTAAATTTCAGTTAATTTATATGACCTCTTCCCCTTTTTATTATATTTTTATATTATTACTATTTTTTATATTACTTGTTAGTTGGCCGTTGGGATTTTGTGGGGCTAGGTTTATTGGTTGGGGGGTGTGGGGCGTTTGTGCAGCCCACGCGAGGTTTGTCTGTGTTTGGTTGTATTATTTTTTTTTTTTTAATTGCTTTAACTACCTTTTATTGTTATTTTTTAGCGGAGGACCCCCAGAAATTTCCTACATTGTCTCATGTATCAGCCGCGAGATAATAGAATGCGAAGAGAGTTAGAATGTCGTTTTCGAGGGTATCGTTCTAGAATTAAAATAGTCCAGAAATTGGAAATTGAGTTCGACCCGAATGGAGGCGTCTGAGTCAATCCGGCATATATGAAGTGAACCTAGGGACCGTTAGATGTGCAGGTGGAGAACGTGAGTCATAGAATGTTGGAAAGTAGGAATAAAGGAAGAGCAGTTACGTAGGCAAGGAACCCTGCAGGAACCAGCCGGAAACTATATCCGACAGGAGAACGGCAAGAAGAAAGTTCTGGTCTTCTGCTGCAGTCCTCTCATTTCAAATTAACTTTAGTTTTTTTTTTGTGAGACTAATAGTCATTGATTTTGAAGAATATTAGCATTGATGGACTTCAATTACATTATTAATAGTAGGTGGTTTCATTAGAGAGAGGAATACCTTCAAAGGGGGAAGTCTATTGGAGAGCAAGCTGATTTTTTTGATTTTGGAGGTGATAGGCTTTTGGAGAGTGCAGTGACGCGGCGTGCCATAGTATCACTCATATGGTGATTTATTTATCCCGTTCAAATGCGTTGCTGGGTTAATAGGTAAGTTGTCTAATTGCGCCACCGGGTATTGGATTTTTGGGGGATGTTGTGGTGGGGTGTCTTGTGTGCTGTGTGTGCGTCAATGCCACGGTGGGGCGGGGGGTCTGATTATCGTGTGTTATTTGGGTGATTTGGTGGAGGATTCGAGTTGCTTTTTAGTATTGAATATGTGTCTGCCCCGGCGCTGGCTGGCCGGTGCTGAGTTGCGGGTTTTAGTTATTGTATACCATGTTGTGTTTTACTTTGGGGTTTGGGGTCGTGAGTTCGATTGTGGGTTATGGTCGTGTAGGGGTTGTGGACAGGGTCACCTTTTTATGTGCAAGTGTCCTGATTGATTACCCGTAATGTCTCCTTTTATATGAGGTTGGTTGTCGCGATAAATAAGGCGCTGTATATACGGGGTCCATGATGAATTTCTCAGATCTAATTATCAGAGGGGGAGGAAAGTTGACCTCTGTTTTGCGGCCAAGTTGATGAGATTCTCTCCGGTTGGTGCCGACACAGCCGTACTGACGCCTGCTGACTTGGGGGAATGGTATGCTTAGAAAGTAGACTGCAATCCGGAGGGTTTATGCTGTGGTGACGCCGGGGTCACTCGATGAATCTAAGAAAATGAGCAGTATCGCCAGAAGAGCTTTCAAATAGATCGTTATTGTAGGAATATCGGCGGACTTAGATTACGCAAAGTAGAGAGCCTACTATGTGGCGATAGGATTGTATATAGATGTTTTTAGAATGGACTCAGCGGGGGTGCGGCTTGCCCTCCCTGAATTTTGGCCATCGGAGAGACGGGTAGGCAGGCCTGGGTTGTGGATCTTCGCGATGTGCGTTGCTTTGCGAGCCACCACTCATCCGGTGAGGGATAAGTGCTAGTATGAGACACTAACGAGTTAATCATCATACATATATGGTGTATCCAACCGATGGCGTGGAGTGAATAAATTAGTCGAACGGGTAATTCCGCACTGCCTGCCGGTACCCCCACTCACAACTACCGGCGGTAGCGGAGGGGGGGTAAGAACCCGGGCCACCCCTCCCCAGGCTTGCGCATCCCATCACCGCCCTTCTCTCTTATTCCTCGTTCGTTTATGCACATGTTTTCATTAGGTAGCTCCTCCCAATTTACCGTTTCTATCATCGGTATCACACGCAGCTCAGTATCAGATTCGTAGATCACACGCGCCTCAAAGGCCAAATCTAGCGACACCTGCGTTATGTGATCTCTGTTGATTGAGACCGTGCTTGGTACTACTTGAATGGAGGTAGGTATTGACTGAGGAATACTATGCTTTAGCCTAGATGAATCTGGGTCGTTTTTTCCTCTGTCCTCGGTTAGGTTCATGTTAGACAAAACTGTATTAAATTCTAGCGCTAAAGGTGTCCCTCAGTCGTGTACAGAAGACGCACTCCTCGGACCTCTTTCCTACTCCATGTCCCTATGGTTTGTCGCAGAATTGGAGCACTAGAATACACTAGACTCTTATTGGGCTCTCAGATCTGACTCCTCGATATGATATTGCCGTCCAAGTGTATGGTTTAAAGGATCCAACCGAATTTATCTAGGACCCCATGTTGTGGATGATTCCCTCCCGTAAAATGGTTTTTGGCGCTCAAGTCTCTCAGGCCACCACGACCAGAAGTCATTTGTCACGTAGGCCCTCAACCTCCTCGGCACATATAGGAAGTTGTGGCTCAGGTCTGAGTCTGATTAGCTACTTCTTCATCTTGTCTATTGGTCTTATTGCCTTCTGCATGTAGAACTTAGTACCCGGTTCATTGTCTTTTGTCTCCTCCGTATTGGTCATGTTTTCTCGCAGAACCAGCTAAGTATGGTATCGGTCTCCACCTGCCCCTTCGCCTCGACCCGCTGCAACAGATTTCATGGACTCTTAAGTCTACAGATCATACATTGTGTGCAATTCTCTTGGGTAGCTTAATGATTTAACGGCGGAGTGGTACATATTGGATGTTATCACCTCCTTGGTACGGCATGGTTTTTTCTTGCCCTTTCTTCCACTTCCCCACACACGGGCGTCCACTCCACTGCCTCACCCTCACTCATGCCCACCTCTCCTGGTCCCTGGCCGCCTTACGCTGTGGTCTATTGCCTTGGCAATCTGGTGCACCTAGCAGAATTCGCATCCCAGTGCCCCTATCTCGCGGTGGTCTTGATTCTGGGACTACCTAACCACTCCGATAAATCAACGTTCTGTTGTAACCTTCAGTATGCAAGCGCGACCGACTGATAACAGATTTAGTTCCCGTGAGACGTCGCCAGCATTGTTGACACCCGCCTAACACACTCTACCGCTCGCTCCATCATGGCCGGGTGCCCCTGACCTTGCCTCCTGTCAACCGCCTCCCAACCGATTCATCCCCTCACCGCTACTGTTTCCTTTCTCCACCACGTTCCCCCATTCCATCAGTCAGTACGTCTCATCCCACCACACCCGGGTCCTTATCCCTCTTTGTCCCATATCTCTCCATGCGTATGTTCATTTCCCTCCTGGGCTTTGCTCCTTTTTATCTCACACAGGTGGTTAAACTTACTACAACATGAGGCTAGGAATGAATCAACACGGCGTTCACTCATATAAAGCAATGACATCAAGCGGTTTTCCGCATCCCTCGCTCTGCCAAGTGTTCACTCTCAAAACCTCATTATGCTGGCTTGTTTACCAGCGCCCCTCTCCCCCCTTGAACACGCAGTATACGTCGATATGCTAACCGCACTGACTACCAATAAGTGCCCATTCAAGAAACCATTCACACCACGTACGATACCCTCACATGCGTGTGTCTGCGCCAGAGGTCACCTAGATCAATGTTCACTGATTGGATTTTGTACTCGCTCGCATTTGCTGATCAAGTAGAAGAGATGGGTATATATTAAAAATTTAAGTCCAACGATAATACTCCACACTCTTTTGGCCCTGTTCTCCCTTTTGTCCGATTACTCTAGCGTTGTGAGTGCTACACACGTATAATCGCCTAACGTAACATATCTCTATGATCACCATATTCCACCGATCTGTAAAAGCCTCAGGTGGGCATCATAGTATGTTATCACTTAAGAGAGAATAAATGTACGAAGAAGGAACTAGTGGTGAAACATAGAGTCGCAATATAAAACCGTGTTCGCATCTCACAAGCACGAATGTACTACGGTCATAAATTGGGTAACTGTTAACGATCCGATTAACACGCAATGTGTTGTTTGTGGGTTCAACGCTTTAGTACTCTAGGCGCGGTTGTCGCACTAGTTCTACTTTTTTTTCATCCGGAGTACACTCCTCATTTGGTTTGCAGAATTTTTTTTCCCCTATCTCTTCCATATATTGTCGTTCCTCTTCCATTGAACACAGGTACAATTTCTCCAGACCACAATGTCAGTCTAATAATCGATTCTCCTTACCCCTACTCATCCATTCCTCCCGAAGTTCTAACATCAGGGGACATGAGAGGCAGCAATTACACGTCAACGTTTTCAGATTGGCGACTTGATTTTCTTTTATTACTTCCGTGTCACTCCTTTCACGATATATCACGAATCTATACCATCGCACAAATAAAAAATGATTGTAGGGTTGACTGTCTCCCCCATCTCGCATAAGATAAATGTTGTGTCGACGTAAATGAGTATATGATATTGTCATCTGGAGCAGGTTTACCTCGTCGCATGTCAGCAGGTGACGAATATAGCGGTTATGTCGAGCGCTCACTTTATATACGAATACGTATAGTATGTGTTGGGCATATAATTCGAAACATCCAGAATGGAGGCCGCGTCTTCAGAAAACTGGTACGGCATCTGCAGAGTGCGCTGTTTTTTGTTGTCTATGGGTATCCACTGGACGCTATCCTCCTAGGAGGACAAGGCAACTTAGGCTAGACTCTGAAAGCACCCTCCAGATTTTAACGTCTGTTACGTGTTGCTTAGACCTTTTTTCACCAGCCAGTTAGAGCGAAAGGAATAAACAGATCTTACTGCAAGCCCACAGCACGCACACTGTGAGAAGCTTATGGCGTATGACCATGGTGGCTCTCGAGATTCTCCTTCTCGGTTCGCCACCCCCCCCCTACGATCGTGGCGCATATAGCGCTTGGTCTTTGTATGCTACAGCCCTAAGGAGTCCTCTCTGTTAGTATTATGCTATTCAGTACTTGGTGCTTTCCAACATTCATTAAGCTCTCAATACGGGCAGTCACCCACGCACCATAACGTCCTGTGCCCTCCCACCCTTTTTAGCGGAAATTCATGGATATAGATGCTACTGGCTGGTTTGGCCACTCCCCCACCTTAGCACGCATATACTACTCAGTATAACTCCATTCACAACCGTTCCCTTAACCCGAGCCTTAGACCGGAATTGTGTCTGGGCCGAATTTGCATCTAAAGGGTCATTCTTTTTTTCTCGCAGCCGATTCTCATGACTCTAATCATGGAGCAAAGGATGGTATATTAGGCAACTTTATGTAACCCCATTGTTAACCGAGAAGGGTGTATTGTCTCTTCCGCCCTATTTATCCTGGATGCAACGGTCTTAGAGTTGTCTTAATTTTTAGCCACGGCATCAGGCGTTAGTGAGTATAAGTAGTCGATAGGTTAAGCGCCTTTCGCGCCTACCCCCCGTCGCCTCTAATAAGCCGCTCTTGCCCATCACTTTGCAGGCACAAAGTACATACTAGCCAGTCAAAGATATGATGTCAGCCCCTACCCTTAAAACAAAGCTAGAGCAAAATACACCAGTAACAGACACACATATCACACTATTACAAACTCAAACGTGAGAATCAAAGGTTAAAATTATTCACTCTCACTAAAAACTCACTAGGTTTAACATTAAAACACACACACCGGTATAGTTGATAAAATGAATAACCACTCTCGGAGGTATCAGGTAACCGTCTACAGTCCCCTTTTTCCACGCCATTCTCTCATATCCCTTGTCTTTTCTTCCGCTGTTATTCCGTTGTCCCTGTCTTCTCCTCTCCTGCCGGCTTCTTGCCGTCCGTTGTTTTCGCTCTTCGTCCTTACCCCTTCTCTACCTGTTCCATCTATTCGCTACAGCGACATCTTGGCCCCACCCATATCATGAACAAAAGTATTTCTCCCTACTCATACAATGATACCCACAACCTAACCACACATTATACTTGTTCCCCTCTCTACTGGCAAACCCCTCATCCATAACTCGTTTTCACCTTTGGGTGAATTAAAAGATAAAAGCATCAGATATTAACAAATTTTGATCTCTGAGAGCACTTTTATCACCTCAGAATTGTCATAACATTATAGGGTCTATACCAGTAATCCCCAGTGTCCAACCTCACAGTAATTGCAAGTACCCACTCCTCCGTCCCCCACACTTTATAGTTGTACTTAAATGAACAGCACTCTTCGTGAATTGTGTCGAGTCCTCCATATGGTCATTTAACAAATTATTTAAATTGCAGTGCATTCTCAACCTTTAACATACTTAACCATATAGTTCTTCGTTGATTATCACATCTACGTTAAATAAAAATAGCCATAAATAAAACAAAACAAGAATAATAAAAATAGAGCAAGAAAAAAAAAAGTTAAAACTAGGACTTATTTTTAAAAACCTCGTACGAAGAACTTTACTAAAACGGATAAATATGGTATCAAAGTATGTAGATTTAATAAAATTCTCCAAAAATACGAAAAAATTTCTGAAACTACGGCACATTTTACACCGTACCGTGTTATTCACCATCGTCACATCGATAAACACCATAAGATACCCCACTTCGCAGCTCTGTAATGATCGACCAAATCCCTCCTATGACTTCCCCACACATCCCTGCTCCACTGGGTAAGTCGCTACCCGGTCCTCATATCGGAGACTTAAGTATCCACATTAAATATAATATCCGATGCCATATTACTCTAACTATGTGCTCAGGTGATTGCACCTTCAACACGTAGAAGACCCCATATCACATCACGCACTCGAACACACAAAAATGTTGGACCTACTGCCTTGCACCTCCTCCTTCCTCCCGTGTCACACTGTCCGTCTTCTCAAACACGCCAGAGTCTCACCCATCCCTTTGAACGCTGATGAATAAACACCGTGGTATCGCCACAAGTATACCGATACTCACCTCCCATTATTTCCCACACCTTATCCTCCCCCTAGGCTCTCCCGTTATCCTCACCCACCTCCATTAGTCGTTCACCTACGTCATATCTACCACACACCTTAACCTCTAACTTTATCTTCTCCCCATCCACGTGTTATTTATTCCCTGCCTTAGTCCTCAGTATATTCCATTTACCGTTAAAGTATAACTTTCGCATCACAGTATTATTATTATCATTTCAGCGTATATACTGACCTTCCTATTATATTATACTATCTCCGTAAGAGTACCCTGGGGGATAGGCGCTCCCACTTGTTACTAGGGTGATGCATCCTGCGAGGGGATGAGCTCTCCCACTCACCGCAGGGGTTATTGCAGGGCTTTATACCCTCCGAGGAGGGGTCACGGTCTCGCCTATTCGGAGCTATGAAGTCATAATGATATACCCTGCTTAACCTCCACTCTAATCGGGGTTGCATCTCCATCTCGCGGTTCTACCACCATATCAGTGGAAGCTCGCTGATCCCCCTAGGGTTGTGTCACCTCTATTATATATCTGTGAGGAAGGCAGTTTTTATATTGTCTTGTTTGCTCATTTTGACTATTCTGATAGTTTCATGCAACTTGTTCTAATTCGTCACGTTTCATGCTATATGTGTTTGTTTCGATTTCTTTCTCTGTGTGGAATTTAACACATTCTAGCCATTTGTATTAGCCAGCCCATTATTATTGAGTTTTCTTGTGCAGGCATTATTCCCTTGGGTGTTCCCCTGGACGCACTATTTTTGCCTTATATGTGATTACGTACTAACGTGCGACATACGGTTCGCACCAGTTTTTGTTTCTATTGTAATAATTGTTATAGGTTTTTTTTCTGCCTTCTCATTTCATTTTTTGTCTACATTGTGTTTTACCGTTTTAACTTATAATACAAGGTTATTCAATATGTCTGTTCTTTGTTCATCACACACACTACTCCACGTCTCCCGTACAACGTTAGCAATGCTTTTATGGCTGGCCGTTCTGGTCATTCCTCGTTCCGTGGTGCTCTTTGCTAGATTGGTCCCTTTGGTTTCGGGATTTTGTTACGTACTGCGGCTTTACCTGTGTAATGTCTTCACTATGCTCGTAGATGGAGAGCTAACTTCCATCAGATGTTTGTCTGCCTGTATATGCTACTATTACCTTATCGGTCGGGCATTTTTACACAGAGTGCTGATTTAGGTGATTCATTTTATTTCACATCCGCAAGAGGTACTTTTTTTGTTAGTACTTTTGCTTTGTCTTCTTAAATTTCCAATAAGTTCAGCATAGAGTAATGTAAAATGATTTTTTACTGACCTTTTATTGGTGTACCCTTTGTGGTTCACGCATTTTCGTGCGGTTTTGTACTTCCGCCCATTTTTACTGTTATGTTTTTGTCTGGCCATCTTGAGCAATCTGCATCTTTGATTCGTGTAAATTCGTTGTGCAGCCGTAGAAGGGTGGCGGGGGATCTGGGGACTGGCACGCTGGAATTTGGGCGGGGTATTATGATGTTTACTGACATTTTTACTGATGATTTTTTTAATGTGTATTATAGAGGCTTATCCCAGTCGCTACTCATTATTACTTCGTTTCTGAGGTAGACTATTGATGTATTACATATGCACATCTTCTTTTTCTGGTTTGTTGGGCTCAGTTTATTTTTTCGCTTCTTATTCTACTGTGTCTCTGTCTAATGTGTTTTCTGAACTTTTTAATGTTTTGCACTCTACGTGAATGCACAAAAGTTACTTTGATATTAGCTCTAAAAAAGTTAGTTAGGATTTTTTTATTTTTATTACTATGGTACGCACCGTTTGACATGTAACCTTCCTTGCATATACCAAATAATTAGAGACATATCGCCTTATTTCTTTTGTTCTATTCCTGCTAGTTATAAACCAGGTTTATTTGATAGTTCTCCTCCTGACAATATGTTTCCTTTAGCACGGCTGTTAATTTCGTTGTATTGTCTCAGAGAAGATTTGCTTTCAGAACACCGTGTGCTCGGTTCGTTTGCACCGCTGTGTTCAGTACTTTTGTTGCTGTTCTGTGGCGAGTTTGTTTACTGTTCGTGGGTTTATTTGCCCCGTACGTGAACGGTGTTGAGTGTTTGGTAACACGTTGTTAGGTTACATCTACTTCACTATTAGCAGACGTTGACAGTGTACGGTTACTGCTATACACTCCATGATATGTATATTCAGCATTTTTTCACTGAGTGAGTACCTTTATTGTTATCGTATATTCGCACTTAATACTTTCAGCTGCTCTGTTACATGTTACTTACTCTAAGTGGAGTTTCTCTAATTCTTGTTACTCTTCCTAGTGTTCACGCACTTGTACTATATATTTAACTGGCATTATTATATACATGGAGTTCGCGTAATAATAGTTTTGGTAGTATGCTTACTAGGTTCCGTATTTAATATTTGTTAATACTAGCATTGGGGATTCAGTTAACTTTCCTAGGTGTTGATCGTTGTCGGACTTTTGATTTCACATGTTTCAGTGTTTTCTTTATCTGATGCTTTATAACGTTGTGTTGATTTCAGGTCTTTGTGACTCTATCTTTTCTTCAGTCTCTGGTATTGCTGCTGTATTGTTTATTATTCATTAGTGGACCTATGTTTATTTCACGTTATTAGCGTTATTTTGGTTCGTCTTACGGACGCTTATCTTTTTGAGTCCTTACTTAATGTTTCTTTAGATATGTATTGATTGTTTTAGGTTGTGCGAAGCGTCCTATAACTCTATCCTTTTGCCCTGACATATATAGTTCTACATTCGTCCGTTAGTATTTCATTGTTTACACTTTACTTCTGCTTGTTGCAGCGCCTTCATTACTATTTACGGGCTATGTTATTAATTATACTATTTTTACTTCCGTAAGGCTCTAGTTATTTTATCTCGTGTTTGATACGCTGCTCTCCCCGTCACATCTCTCACGCTTAGTTATTTGTTGATATTACTACTTCAGGTGACGGTGTTGTGATCATCTTCCACCGAAGTTGTCGTCATGTTGGAACATTTCATGTGGCATCGTCCCGCTGGCGACCTGCTACAGGTTGTGGAGACATAAGAATAATTTATTTCAGAATTTTATTCAACGGGATAAACATGACCACCAGAAGGTTACTTTTAGCTTAAGCATTTGTATTCGTGCATCCACCATATAATGCAGATATAGAGCTCTAACGTATCTATAGATAGCATTGTGTTAAGAGTTGGGCTAAAACTTTCTCCGGAAGGCGGGGAGTCTGACCATGTGAGAGTGCTCCCGCACCTTTGTGTCCCCCTTTTATTTATCGGGTTTTACTCGGGTTAAGGTATTTGCGGGTTTAAGGTTGGGTTATGCAGCATTTTTTGTATGTTACTGGTGTCACACGTGTTGCACGAATGAACGGCGAGTTACATATGTTCGGATATGTTTTAGCAGAGGTTAGTTTCAGATAAAGATCTTTAAGTTGTATATAGTATTGGTTAAGTTTGGAGTTTGGAGTGCTAACTTTGTGCCGTTGGTCTGGTTTGGATCTTTTGGGTGTAACTCGTAAAGTAAGTCTTTACTACTCGCATGTGATTAGTTGTGTTAGGTATTATCGTACTTGTAAATATCAACGATTTTAACATTTTCGCTCACTGTCTAAATCTCCTGATATGACTATGTGTGGAACGACTATATATATAATAGTGAGCACCGTCTCTTGACAGATTAATGTTAGGTAAATTGTTGTTATATGATTTATTAGGTAATTGACAAAGTCACGTATGTATTTATTCCTGTATTTTGGGCGTTATACCAGTATATATATATCTCAGGACATAATAGGATGAGTGGTATACTGGCTGAGCTTAAGTTAATTGGGATAATAAGCCTGTTTGTCTGGGATCATGCCTTGAGGTCACAGCTTGACTTATGGGTTATAACCGCTCTTCTTGCTCTTACCTTAACGCTTGGTGTAACTTCTACTTGGTAGATTAATGAGTGAAGTGGATCATTTTGTCACAATGTTAGTTTATTCGGTCGGTTTACAAAGGTGGTGAATAAAGGTTTGTCTTTGTACTTCCTTTTAAAAATTATCCTTTTATACCAGCTATAAGTGAATGTTCAACAATTCTCATAGTTTGACTTTTATGAGTGCATTGGCGACCTATTTATTATGTTGTGCGTAATATTAGGGTTGCACGTCAAAGCTTAGTCGTAAACATCCGTGTTTTTGTGTTATTCGGTTACGTGTATTTTATTCATCCTCGCAATTTAAGTGGTTTCTCATTATAGTCACTTTTCTATGTATATGTATTAGGAGAATCATGTCGACGAGTTGACCACATATGTGTGCCGTCCGTTTTTTGGGTTGTTATCTGTTTTAGTTACTTTCACTGGACTGTTCGTGGTATGGCACTTTTGTTCATGAATTCAGTTTAATTCGTGTGTTGACGTTTGTGTTAATTCTTTGTCTTTATAGGTACATTGTGTGAGTTATACCATTAATATTTTCCATCGTAGTTCATAATTTTAATTCCTTCCTAAACTGTTCGCTTATATCTTGGGCTGTTGGTCTGTCTTTTGTTCACAGCTCAAGCTAGTGATACTTTTTTTGAAGAAATACTCTCTGAGTGTCTATTACACGCTTTCGGCCGACAATTTGTTTTTGTTTGTTAGTGTATCTTTCCACTGACACCTTCGCATGGGTGAGACCTTAGCCAACTCCACTTGTCGATCTCCTTCGGGTTTTGAATCTTCACGATTGGGTCGTGTACGTGGGGAGGTTGGGTAGTGGTTTGCATTCGTGAATTATCTATTTGGCCAAGTATTGGTGATAACTTAAGTTTCCAAACTTTTTCACAGCTCACTTTGCCCTTCTCCCCTCAGCTCTCCCTCGTGTTGTCATAGCTCATTTATGGGGTCCGAGGCGATCGGTTGCGGGTGGCACATTGCTTCTCCCTGCTTTTCACATATTGACACCATATCGGGGTTGATACCCTTTACGCTGATGCTTTTGTCTCATTTTTCGCCTATCCAATTCACCACTACGCACTCATAGGCTCTCCACCTTTAGCTCCTATGCATCCAATCGAATCACTGTTCGCATGCCAGGATGGTTTCCGGTCGGGCTGCGTATGGATTTGTGGTTTCTAGCTTTCGTTCGATGGCCAAGCTTAACTGGCTTTCTGGGGGGTTGGTGAATTCCTCCTGCTTTGCATGTTTTACGTACAACCATCTTGGGGTCTTATCTAGTCATCCATTGGTCCGTAAAGAAATCCCTAGTCACTCGCTCGTCGTCCTACTAGTCCAGAATTCATCTGGTCCCTTTGGCATCCCCCCGGTGGGGTGGTACAGAGTTGGTTGGGCGTGTTTTCGATGGACTATTACCAATTCTGGGCTTTGCAAGGGTCTTGAGTCACCCTGCCCCATCAGTTTATCTTCACTTTCCCAAACTGTTGGGCCCTCCTTGTCTCATATCGTCAGCTCATAATAATATTTAACGTGGTTTCTTGCATACATTTAGTTCACTGTTCCCCTCCTGGTCGGACAGGGTTATAGGTCTGGTGGTCGTGGCTTTGATGGTCTTTACTGCATTGACGTGGCTTTACGCCCTATGTGTCTACATCATTAGGTGACTTGTTCGCCATTTTCCGATTTCCTTCGTCTGAAGATTGAGGAAATCAACAAGAACACGAGGGTCCTTAACCAAACTTCTGCATTGAAAATAACCACATAAATGGTTTGGGAAGAATTTCGATCAACACCAGAGCTTTATTCAGAGAAATATTTTGTCAATTTCCTCGATAGTCCAACAAAACTTCGCAGAGGTCAAAGTCCTTGGCTTAGGCAGCCAGTATGATTTGTGGCATGTGAAACCAAGCTTTGCAATACAACTCTAAAACGCAGAAAAAATACAAGGAGTTTTAGAAGGCACCGAATTTTGATTACAACACCACGGTTCTAATTCCTTTCGGGATGATGGGCGTGCGAATCAAAATCGGTGCTACCAACTGGATGGATTTGGGAGTCTATGGTGCTGCATCTATGAATGATCTGGCTATAAAAATCCGACCTCGGCGCCCTTCATTGCTTCCTACAAACACCAAATACCAAAGTATTGTAGGAGCTTCCTTTTAGGTCGTCTTTGGGTTGGTGATTCCGTGAGCTTCGAGTGTTCAGAAAAAAATCCGCGCAGTTATGTTGCCAATCTACTTTTACAAGAAAAGAGTAGATGTTCTTTTTCAACAAATTTCGCTTTGATGATACCGAGTCATACATTTTGTTTCTTGTTGAGCTTTGCCCATGCATTTTGGAATCTCTCTTGAATATATCGGTTTGAGGCCCAGTTGTTGATGCGAACTTACATTCGAAAACCGACCTATATAAAAGCAAGAATAACTTCAAAAATATGGTGGCGGCAAGCTATGTAAAGCAGATCTTCCTCACAGATATTTTTCCAAAATTGCGTACAACCCCTTTGGCCTTCCTGTGTTTGATGCAGTTTTGTCGAAACACATTGCCTTGATAGTATGGGAAACCTCTCAGTTCCTCGAGACATCAAAAAACAGCCGGGCCTTTGTTCTTCAACCAAGTGCTTGTGTCTGCTAACAGGAACTCCTAAGCAGTTGTGTTTTCATTTTCTAAACCTTAAGCAAATTACAACAGCTATTCTTTTTTTTTTTCTGCTCTCTCTTTGTCTTTAAAACGTCTGGTAGAAGTTTTTCGTCCCAATGAACTACCAACAGCTTCTTTATTTGGTAAATAAATTCGTTCCAAGAGGCGCTTCTCCAAGTTGTATTTTTTTTCTCTCTGAAGTACTTTTTTCCGCCCTTTTCATGATGGTGGTCTTTTTTTTGAAACAACTTTGAAACTCCTCCAGGATCTCCATAAGTGTTTCTATAATGGGTAGCTATGAGTATTTTGTGGTGGCATTTCGCCTGTCAAGATACCTTGTGACGCCCGATCCAACAACAGAAGAATAGTTGTCATGGTTAAAATTTTCCCGGTAACGCCACACGCTTCTAAAAAATCTTTTTGGCTTATAAGACATGGGTCCAGAAAGTGTCCTCGGTTTCTTGAGAAAGTATCAAAACGACTCCTTTGCAGCACATCCTCGATATTCTTCATCGCAATAGTATTTCTTCCCTCTTTCATCACTGTCCTCTATCTTCTTTCATCATCAGTCTCTAATGAACAAAAGAAGAGAAAGAAAAGGACGCAATTAATTAACTTTAGCGGTTTTAATTTGACCTTGTTTATCTTGTTTTTTGTTGGTGATTTTTGTAAAAACTAAGCAATTGTACTTTTGTAGTTTTCTTCTTTCTTCAGCTCGAGCAAACTTCAGATCAACTCCAAGCATAGAGCCTGGCCGCCCCCTTTTCCCTCTTTTGTTTTCAAAAGAAACCTCGCTTTCTTTCTTCTGATTTTACGCTGATGGCCAAGCATCTTGGAATGGGCGAATATCAAAGATCATCATCCTACCTTTGGAGCGCGAAAACTCTTTGATTTTTTTTCTTTGCAGCTTCTGATGTGTTTTATACTAGTTCCATTTGTACATTTCTCCAACTTTGTTGTGAAAGTTTCTCTAATTTTAGTTAGCATCTGATTCCACCCGATGTTTTGTAGGACATTCCGACGCTTTTTGCCCCAGAAAAACAAGAACTTCTTGTACTGGTAATTCATGCTAAATCTCTTAAGTTGAAATTTTTCTCCCGTTTAAAATGGTAAGAAAAAGAAAAGTGGCCAAAACTTGCACGATTGGAGGGGAAATTTACAATAATCGGTCGGATTATCTGCGCGGAGCGCGGCAAGCCTACAATGAAAAATTTATCTTCTGCTACTTCCATATGTAACGAAGGTGGAAGCGCATTCTTTTTTACTATTTTAATTTTTTAATCTGGAAAAAATTAAATAATAAATACATTTCCAAACAAATATTGGTTTCGGAAATTAGATGTAATTAAAAAACAATAAAAAGAAATAAAAATGGGTCTTCCTATAATCTAAATTTACATGAAAATGATGACATATATAATGATGATGAGGATGTTATAGCTGGGTTCGACTCAAGAAGCTAGAAATAAAATATAATATAATACGTATATAATAGAAAATATAAATTATGTACAATATATTTTGCGGTTTAATTTGAGACCATAAATCAATGAGAGAAATAATGAGGAGTTCCCGGAGAATAGCGGCCCCAAAACCGTTGGCCGGTCCAGTCCCAAAAACCGCGTTTTTTTTGCTAACTTCAAGCGCACGCGGGGCACGGGTTCACAGCTCTAATTCCGCGCTCTAAAATTAACTAACCTTAAAATATGGAGAAGGCTAATTAATCACTTTGTGGGGTTCACGTTGCTAAAATTCCAATCAATCAAAATTTTTTTTTTTTTACGGTCACCCTAATATATAAGTATATATATTTATATATTATAATTAATATATATTATATAATTATTATATATATTTATATATATATAGTATATATATATAGGTTATAATATATATATATATATATATATATATTAATATATATATATAATAATATATTATACTAATTATAGATATTATATATATATTATATACTATATATAAATAATATATATATTTATATATTTATAATTAATAATATTAATATATATATATATATATATATATATCTATATATATATATTATAATATATATATATTATATATATATATTATTATATATATATATATATAGTATATATATATACTATATATATTATAATATTATATATATATATATATATATATTTCTTCTTTTCTTTTTTTTTTCTCTTTGGTTAATGCCAAGATTGGGAGTAGGAGCGCTAAAACAAGCATCGGAAAAGAAAAGCAGTAGGAGAGTATGACAAAATTACGAAAAGAAAGCCCAGCCTTACCGGCCCCCTCTGTACCATTAATTAGTGAAAACTCCTCACAGACAGAAAATCCACCCTAGAGCTTTCATGGGACCGCGACAGACCGCGACGGACCCTCCACTATGGTAAATCGTCCCAATGTAAGGGTTCATTCCCTTGGCCCAGGTGGGGCCAAAACCATGCCCCATACAAAACCCCTGACATTCTTCCTCTCCTATCATGCACGCTTTATTATTCTCGCCTCTTGCCAACTCACACATTTCTCTCCTTCGACATTCGTTTTCACCGACTCAATCCAACTTTCTCTTCGTCCCTCCCAGCCGGTCGTTCCCGG
>JABUQX010062824.1:15000-34773 GCA_015478945.1 Trachelipus rathkii | reverse complement strand
AACAATTTCAAACCAGAATAGAATTAAATGTTTTTATTTTTTTTCTATATTGGTTTAAAGTTTGCGGTTTTGCGATTTGCGGCGGTATAATTTTGCCCAAAATATTTGCGGTCGCAACCAATTCGCAAACTTTTTTCCCATTTTTCCCCAAATAATTGCGGCGCATTACCGCAACGCTACCCGAAATTTAATTGGCGATTTCGCGAGCCTCCACACTCGACCATCCACGAACATCATATCGACAGACAGTATGCCCGCTCGCCATGAGTGACTCAACACTGTTTATATTATATATTATATAATATTATATATTATATATATATAATATATATATATAATATATATATTATAGTATTATATATATATTATATATATATATATAATAGAATATAATATATCTATTATATATATATATATATATATATATAGCATTATATATATATATATATATATATATATTATATATATGATTATATATGTTATATATGTATATATATTTATATTATATTGTATTGATTATATATATATATATATATATTTATATATATATATATATATAATATATATTATATATATATATATATTATATATATATATATATATAACTATATCCGTATATATAGTAGTGCATGGAAGACGTCCGGACCGCTACCACCATTTTCGATATGAAGGAATAGAGATATCCGGTCTGAACTGGAATTTAAGCTAGTATGGGTAGCTCGAATCGTGTAAATTTCAAGCCTGTAGGATGTATATATAGGGGGTCACCCCGAGGGTGGATACGGCTATTGCGCTTACGCCCTTGTGGCGGGATCTGAGCGAGCACAATTAGGCCTAAATAGCGTTAGGCTCGAGCGTGATTACGTAATCTCGTCGCAGACGAGATTACGTCAGCGCGCGAGTCCTCAGCGCGCAACATACACATACACATACCCATTATTATTATTATTATTACGTCGAAGAAGTGATCGTAGAAGGGTCACTTCTGAGTGGTTTTTTTAAACCCTTTGCGCCTGCTTCAGCGACCCGAGTCCCACATGCCACTGCCTCGCGGATCCCCGCACCGCACCGCACGCGCCTCAGGCTCCGACCTATATCTATATAAGTTAGAGTTATCGTCGGGATAAAAATTGGAGTGGTGTATAGATGGGGAGGTACCCTAGTCATGGACGATGTTAGTCCCCAAGGGTCCCCCGAAGGGGACCACCCCATTAAAAAAAATTAAATTGATCGTATAAGGCTGAAATTGGTGAGGGATTCAGAGTTGAGTTTCTACGAAAGACTTGGTATAGGAATCTGATGAGTTGGTTCCGGCACCGGTGCTGGACCACTGCGGTGCCGAATTAATAAACAGTCGTATAACAACATTATTGTGCTTTTATATGTTATTGGATCTGTAGATTTCTGAAAATAATGGTTTCAGAACCATGCAAGAAAAAAAAATTTAATAAATAAATAATAAAATTAAATAATATAAATTTCTTACACTTTTTATGTTTATACTTTACAATTTACGTTTCTTACATACCTAAAGCAGTAAATCACTAAATCAAACCACTATCCCACCACCTTCCATGATCTCGTGATCTATTGATCTATTGATTTAAGGTCAATTTTTACTAATTTTCATGTTTACATAACCTAAGCAGTTAAATCACTAAATCAGCCGCCCAACCTTCCTCTGCCAGTCGTGAGTTATTGATCTATTGATTAAGGTCAAATTTTTCACTATAATTGTAACGTTTTACATACCCTAAAGCAGTAAATTCAGCTAAATCAAAACCACTATCCAACTCCCTCCTGACCATCTATGATCTATTGATTATTGATTAAGGTCAAAATTTTTACTAAAATTTGTAACGTTTTACCATACCTAAGCATAATCACTAAATCAAACCACTGTCCAACCACCATCCATCCACCTTCCTGACCATCCTTGATCTATTGATACAGTGGATTGATTCAAGTCACATTTTGAGTATTCATTTTGGATAAACATAACATTAAATCAAGTTCTTTTATACAAAGATCAATCAATATTATCTGCAATCGTAACAAAGTTTTCACATTAATAAATTTACTTAGCATCATCGAACTAGGAATATAATACACAATGACAAACCTGACACATCCTAAACAGTAATAAACTATAAACGTTAAGAAAGTTCGTTACACTTAACCAAACGTAAAGTTTAACTACATAGCACACAAGGACGCTATCCTATTCACACTGTGATCAAGCATATTCTCTACACATTAACAATGTTAATTTTACATTAACATGGTAATATTTAACAAAAATTTATCACAACATTGGGTAACTATCATTACTAAATCCAACGGAATAGTACTCGTTAAACTAATAAGGTATTCCATATCAATAAGGCTACCATGTGTAACATAACTAAGGAAAATAATGTACAAACAACCTACACAACTTACACCATGAATAAACTGTAACATTTAACAAAGCCACAACTTAACACTTCATAAAAGTACCTAACACATCACACAAACGTAACCTATTCTTACTTTTTCAAGCATTCTCTAACATTTTATCGTTAACGTTACAATGACACACGTAACATACATTATAAAGCATTACTTGCAACATCTGAACTATGAATATACCCCCCAACGACAAACCTAACACTCTTAACAGAATAAACGGTTTAACGTTAACAAAACTCCATACTTAACAACAGTAAAAGTAACTAACACTTCATACAAAAACGTACCTATTCACACCTTGTCAAGCATGTCTCTAACATAACAATGTTTATTTTACATTACATGGTATTATTTAACTAAAATTTATCATTACCTTGTGTATTATCATACAGATCAGCAAAAGTATGCATTCGTCACAAGGTTTTAACATTACATAAAGCCAACACAGCATAATGAAACTAAGAATATAATATCAACGCCAACCTGGGACACATCTTAAGCAAGAATAAACTGTTAACCATTTAACAAAGGTCCAAACTTAACAGTAAAGTAACTAACAAAGCATACAAAAACATAATCCCATTCACACTTTATCAAACATCATCACCAACATGACAATATTAAATTTACACATTAACATAGTAATATTTACAAAATTTTATTCAAACTGACCTAACCATCATAATGCCTAACGGGGTAAGACAAACAAAGTAAAGTTTGTATTCTCTGTAAAGTAAGCTACGGACATAACATTACTTAACACACAACAACCAGACGGATAAACAGCTTTCATTAACACTTAATCAATAAAGCGAAACAACGAGGGAAGTAAAACCCAAATAGCTGAAAACATAAAAAGTTTATCCAACATACATAAAAACAAAGTTTTATCCAAAACTAACATAAAAATAAGTTCTTTGAATAATAATATTATAGCAAAGTGTAATAGTTTACCGAATTTAAAGCTGTAAATCAGTAAATCAGTAAATAAACAGCCGTCCCCTCCCGCCCCTCCCTACCCATCCTCCACGACCTTTTGACTCTTCGATCTAATGGACCCAGGTTCACATATCGGAGTACCATGCGGATAAACATAGTTACAAAAATAAGTTTCTTTATATACTAACCTGTACGAATATATGCTAGTAACATTGTTTTTTCACATTAATAAAGCTAAACATAGCATTACAGACTAAGAATATAATGACAGGATGACAAAACCTAACCACCTTACGTTACGAATAAACTACTAACATTAACCAGTTCCTACTTAACAAACACTAAAAGTACCTGGCACAAGCTACAAAAAACGAACGTATTCACACTTTTCAGCATATCTCTAAAACAAATCTCTCGTTAATGTTTACATTTAACACCATATTGATTTACGTTGCATTTTGAGTGTATCATTTCGGATGAACATAACCCACAAAAATGAGTTCTTTATTTATACTACCAGCAAATATTGCTACATAACAATGTCTTTCACATTAATAGGAGCAACAACGCATCCATATGAACTTAAGAATAATGTACAACGACAAACTTAACACAACTTAACCACTAATAAACTGTGAACATTAACAAAGTTCCACACTTAATCCCATTAAAGTAACTAGCATTGCATACAAAACCGTAACCTTTCATACTTTCCAGATATCTATAAACATATTACGTTAATCTTTACATTGACACAGTGATATTTAACAAAAATTTATCATACCATGTCTAATTATCATACAGACAACGATAACTGTAAACATAACAAAGATTTATATCAACATAACATGAAAATAAGCTCTTTGAATTAAAATTATCATAGTAATATGTAATAAAACAAAATTTTAAGCGAAGTAAATCAGTAAAATCAGTAAATCAGCAAATCCCCCCAACCCTCCCACCAGGACCTTTTAATCTACTTGATCTATTGATCATATTCAAGTCATAATCATATTTCGACTAAACATAACACAAAATAAGTTTTTTTAGTATACTAACTGTCGAATATATATGCTAACGTACAATAAAAAGTGTTACATTAATAAAGCTAACATAGACTCAACTGAACTAAGAAAATATAATGTACAATGACAAACCTATAACACACCATACGTCGAATAAACTACTAAACTATTAACAAAGTTCCATACTTAACAACACTAAAGTACCTTGCACAGCGTACAAACGCAACCCATTCACGCTTTTTCAAGCATAACTCTACTATATTAACGTTAATTTTAAATTTTACATTCACACTATTGATTTACGTCGCCTTTTTCGAGTATCATTTCGATAAACATAGCACAAAAATCGAGTTCTTATTACTACCAACCGATATATTGTATAACAACCTGTTCTATCCCAGTGTAATAAACGCGATTATAGCATCATCATGAACCTACCCCCGAGTCAACATATAATTAGTCTACAACTCACATACACTTACCCGAGCACAACAGTTCTGCTACTAAGTAACAACGAGTTAACATTACAAAGTTCCACACTTTGCAACAGTGGTAAAGTAACTAGCATTGCAACAAAACGTACGACCTATTCCTACTTTTCCAAGCATATCTTCTAACATATTAACGTTATTTTGTTACATGACACAGTAATATTTTAACAAAAAATTTAGCATAACCCATGGGGGTTCTATTGTATGCATACCAGACAACGAATACTGTTAAACATAACAAAGTTATTATCCAGACATAGAAGGACTAATAATAATATTTCAATGGCAGCTACAATCGAAAGCAAATAGTTTACTGAATTTTTAAAATTCTTTTTATTGTTAAACAAATTCAACCAAGCACCACCCTCGCATGATTACGTCTTGATCTATGATTTTGTTAAGTTTCGAGTATCATCGACAAAGGATAAGCACAGTAAAATAAAGTTGTGCTATGTACTTGCCGTTAATTATTTATTCTCAACCTAAAAATAGGATCTTACAGTACAATAAAGCAACATAACAGTAACGTGGAATACAGAATATAATGACTGACACACGACAAACCCACATAACCATTACGTACGAATAATGGAGCTAACAATAACGGATTCGCACTTGACAACACGTAAAGTACCTAACACTTCGGTACAAAACCGCTAAGCCCGTTCCTCTATCTTTCTTTCAAGCCCATATCCTCATAACATTTCAATGTTAATTTACATTAACAAAATAATATTTTAACAAAAATTTAGGAATTACAGTATCAATAAGCATACGGAAAACGTACTAAGGAGTGACACTTACAGCATTCTTTACCATAAAACTTAGTTCATATTAACAAAAATTCATCATACCTCTCTAAATATCATTAATCCCCAAAGATAATAGGCAAACATAACAAAGTTTAACCAAACATAACATTAAAAAGTGTCACTCGTCTCGATTATAACATCATTTTAACTATAATTAAACGTAGACATTAGCAAAATTCTCGCAGCAACCTAACATTACTCCAACAAAATCTTAAACCTAGGCTCCACGTCTCTAGGACACATCATCGTTCAGTTAACACAGTAACGATATCTTACAAAACTCATCATTTCTCTAACAAATCAGTGTGATTTTCACATTGTCATAGTAATATATTTAACATAACGTACCTAACCTACGAATAAACAGCTTTCATTAACGAAAAGTATCTAAAACAACACATCAAATCCCGAGAAATCCCAAGGGGATGAGCCCCTGAAAGGGTATGAATCCGAGAGGGGGGCTCACCCCGAAGGGGTGTAAGCGGGCATAACCCCTCCGAAGGAGGAGGCCAAACCCGCTTCACCCCTTCGGGTTGATTCCCCCTCTCAAGATTCACACTCTTTCAAAGGGGGCTCATTACCCTTGTGGTATTTTCTCTCGGGAGGGGAGTGTGTTTTAGATCACTCTTGGTTAATGGAGCTGTTTATTTCGTAAGTTAGGTACGTTATGGCAAATATTACTATGACTGTGTGTGAAAAGATACACTGGGATTGTTTTCGAGACAGAAAAGTAGTTGAGTTGTAAAGATATCTGGTCTGTTAAACTGATGATGATGTGTTAGAACGTGAGCCTAGGTTATAGATTTTGTTGAAGTAATGTTTAGGTTTGCTCCCGAGAATTTTGCATAATGTCTAACGTTTATTCCATAGTTCAAAAATGATGGATACTCGAAAACGGGAGCGACCGGGAGTGACACTTTTTTCATGTTCCACCTGTCTTGTTATAAACTTGTATTGTCGTTTTGGCAATTACCGACCTCGCGCTGTGGTTGATTATGATATCTTAGGACGGAGGTTATGATTGAATTTTGGTGGTTGAAATACATAAAATACGTTTGATGTAAAATGGTTTCGGGTACGTGGACGTTAGCTTTATTCGCGTGTGTCCGTATGCTGATAGACAGCGGTCTATGCTAATTTTTGTTACATATATTGCCATTTGTTACAATGTGGAAATGTTAACATATGAAATTGTTAGAGATCATGCTTTGAAAAAGGTAGTGGGATATAGGTACTGTTTGTGTACGAGTGTTTGTGGCGGTTCTTGACTGGTTGTTAAGTGCGAAGTTTTTGTGTTATTGGTAGTTATTATTCGTAACGGTATGTATGTGGGTTGTCGTTGTTGTGTGACGATGGGACGTAGTTCGTGTGGGAGTTCATGGGGTTGTATGTGGGATGTTAGTCCTTAGTTCTCTCATGACTCCCTAGAGGTGTAATAAAAACTTTGTTACGTAGCTATATTCGTATGGTAGTTTTGATATAAAACTATTTTTGTGTTAGCTTTAGTCGATAATGATTACTCGAAATAATTTTTCTTATAAGCGTAATATCTGAGTGAGATCAATTAGATCAATAAGGTCATTGGTGTTCGTGATGGTGTTGGGGAGGAGTTTCGTCGTTTTCTCCGCATCGTCACGTTGTTTTATCTTTTATTTCCGCAGCGTTTGGTCACTCGTGTCCGCGCTGGGAGTTACGCCCAACCTCACCACTTACAACGGAGACCCCGCTCTAGCTATCACCGTATCTCTCCCCTCCGACCATCCAACCCCTATCACATTCTTCCATCTAATACCGCCCATCTCCCATGCCACTGCCTCGAAACACCAGCCCATCGCTGTGTACCTCCCAATCCGCAACACACACACTTTCCCGGCACCATTAAAGCCGTCCCCATCTCTCCCGTCATGTTCACTCCCCCCTTCCAGATGAATGCGCAGTCGCTGTGTCTCACGTGCCACTCCCGCCTACCGCGAACTATTGCGTGTGACACCTTGCAGCTCCCGCCCCGCATACCCTATGCCGATGCCCACGTCCTATAAACTCCCTCGTCCTCCCACGCCACGTTCGCCGGCCCACACCTTTCTCAGCTGGCAACCCCCTGGCCATACGCGGCAAGCCTCTCTCACTTTCGCCACCAGTACCCAGCGAGACCGCAGGTCAGGCCCCGCGGACGCGTCGACTCGCCGCTTGGAGGTTGACGGATTGATGTTACAAGCTCGATTTATCTCGCCACGTTTAACTGCCCACCTTTAAAAACAGTAAACCTGTATCTCACGAAGTCTTACTATGATATTTTATTCAAAGAATCTTATTTTCTTGTTCCTCATGTTCTGTCACGAAATATAACACTTTGTATATGTCATTATCAGTTATACTCGTTGGTTGCTATCGATAATATAGACTCTCTCGCGTTTGATAAATTTCTTCGCTCTCATATTCCCTTGTCGTCACCATGTAAAAATACGTTAATATTGTTCTAGAGATATGGCTTGGAAAAAGTAGGATAGCTTACGTTTTGTATGCAATGCTAGTTACACTGGTGGTGTTTAAGTGTGCGAGACTTTAGTTAATAGTTAAGACTGTCTTATTAGTTGCATAATTGTGTTAGTGTCTGGTAGTTGTAGCATTATTTCTTTAGTGTCTATTGATCTGCTATGTCTAGCTTTATTTAATGTGAAAAACATGTATGTTTTCACTAGAATTCGTTTGGTTTAGTATATAAGGAACTGACATTTTGGTGCTATGTTATCCGAAAATGATATTCGTAATGCGACGTTGACATCACATCAGGCGGTTATATCGTAACATTTAATTTCAAGATTACTGGTAGAGTTATGCTTTGAACAAGCACCTCAGCATCATGTGAATGGGTTACGCCGTTTTTTGTACCGCTGTCTAACGGTACTAGTGTTGTTAAGTATTCGGAACTTCTGTTAAATGTTGAGTTAGTTTATTCGTAGTCATTGGCAGCAAGTGCCGCCTGGCCAGTGGAACCTGTGTTCAGATTTGTCGTGTACATTTATAATTTCTCTAGTTCAGTCTATGTCTATGTTAGCTCTTATAATGTAAAACTTTGTTACGTTAGCATTTATATTCGATTCGACAGTTAGCATACAAAAAACTATATTTTTGAAGTATATGCTTAGTGCGACAGATACTCGAATCATGGATATGAATCAATCTCAATCACATTAGCATTAAAAGGTTTCCACTGGTGGGGGGGTGGGGGGTTGATGCGTTGATTTTACTGACGTTATGATTTACTGCTTTGTAACAAATCTGTACTCTCTCTAACAGGCAATTTACTTGTGTATTTTATCTTCAAAGAGAGCTTTCATTTTGTTATTGTTATTGGTTGGGATAAACTTTGTTATGCTTTCAGCTTACTTCGTTGGTGTCTGTAACTGATAAGTTAGGACCATGTTATGATAATTTTAGTCTAAATATCTTGAGCCATGTCAATGTAAAGACAATGTAAGGAACGTAATATGTTTACAGGATATCGTTCGGAAAAATAGAATGACCTAGGTTACGTTTTGTTATGCAATGGTAGTTACTTTACTTGGTTTGTTAAGTGTGGTACTTGTTAATGTTCACTGTTTATTAGTGCGTAAGTTGTAGCTTATAGTTGCTGCTTGTTACATTATTTTCTAGTTTCATATGATGCTTTGTTGGGCTTTTATTCAATGTTTTTAAAACATTGTCTATGCATTAGCACTATTATTTGCTCGGTTAGTATACATAAAGGAACTCATTTGTTGTGCTATGTTCATCCGAAATTATATCTGCGAAACGTGCAACGTAAATTCGCAATGTTGTAATGTAAAAATTAACAATATATTGATTAGAGATGAGTGCTTGGAAAAAGTGCTGAACTAGGTATACGTTTGTACGCATGTGCTACGGTACTTTAGCTGTGTTATAGTATGGAAACTTTCGTAATGATTTAGTAGTCTATTCGTTAACTTGTAAGGTGGTGTTAGGTTTTGTCATTATGTAGAAATATATTCATAGTTTCTGGAGGTCCATGCATAGTTAGCTTTGATTAATGTGAAACCTAATTGTCTAACGTTAGCATTTATTCGAAGGTTAGTATATATAGAGAACTTATTTTTTGTACTATGTTTATCGAATGGTACTCGATATGTGACCTGGGTCATTAGATCGAAAATTAAAAGGTCATGGAAGGGATGGGTAGGGGGGCGGGGAGGGGTTGGGGTGGTCTTAATTTACTTTTTCCGATTTACTGATTTAAGCTTTAAATTCGGTAAAACTATTACACTTTACTATGATTTTATTCAAGACTTATTTTTATGTTTGTTTGGATAAAACTTTTGTGTATTTGCTATGTTTGTTTAGATAAAAACTTTTTATGTTTGCAAGCCTATTTTGGGTTTTACTTCCCTATCGTATTTGTTCGCTTTATTGAATTAAGTTGTTAATGAAAGCTGTTTATTCGTCTGGTGTTTGTGTGTTAAGTATGTTATAATGTTTCATAGTTTAGCTTTACTGAGTGGTAAAACTGTATTCTTTTGTCTTTACACGTAGGCATTTATGATGGTCTAGGTCGGTTATTGATACCAATTTTTCGGAAAATATTACTATTTGAATGTAAATTTAATATGTCTGTAGTGATATGTTTGTTAAGTGTGAATGGATTGATGGTTTTTGTTGCCTTGTTAGTTACTTTTCTGCAATGAAATGACCACACTGTTTATCTAATTTTTGGACCGTCTTGTTGTTAACAGTTTATTTCTTGCTTAGATGTGTCAGGTTTTGGCGTTGTATCTTTATATTCTTAGTTCAGTTGTGCTGTGTTGGCTTATTAATGTTAAAACTTGTGTGGACGAAGCTACTTTTTGCTTGCTTCTGTATGAGTATTACACAAGGGTTAGATGATAAATTTTAGTTTAAATATTTAGCATGTTATTGTAAATATTTAACTTGTTATGTTCAGAGAATGCTTGACAAGGGTGGTCGAATAGGCTTCACGTTTTTGTATGATTGTCTTAGTTAGCTTGTTAGCTTGTTAGTATGGAGCGGTGTTAAACGCTAACCGTTTATTCCTGTTAAGATGTGTTAGGTTGTGATGGTGTTAATTCATAGTTTCAGATGTTGGTAAGTATGCTTTATTAATGTGGATGTATACTGTCTGTCAGTGAAAGTTAACGATAAATATGTAGAGATATGCTGAATGTAAGAATAGGTTACGTGTTTGTATGCTATGTTGGTTTTACTTTACTGTTGTTTGGTGTGGAACTTTGTTAATGTTGAACGGTTATTCAGTGTGTAAGTTGTGGTTAGGTTTGTCTTTGTCATTTATTTTCTTAGGTTCAATGTTACAACCATGTTAGCTTTATTGATTATGGAACCTTATTATGTAGAGTTATATCGTTGATTAGTATGATAGTTAACAAATTGTTGTGATAAATTTTTGTTAAACTTTACGATGTTAATTGTAAAATTAACATTGTCTATGTTATTGATTGCTTGATAAAGTGGGAATAGGATACGTCTTTGTGTGCTATGTTAGGATTACTTTATGCTCCTCTTAGTGCTCGAGATATTACAGTTAAGGTGTCTCTCGCTTATTTCGCTAGCTCCTCAGAGCTCGTCAGCGCTCTTCGCTCGCTCTGTATTGTATACAGTGTTATGTGCTTAAGTAATCTTTATTAATGTTAAAACTTGTTTCTTAGCCATAGATATTGATTGATCTTGTGTAAATAGACTTATTCTTATGTTATGTTTATCCAAAATGATACTCAAAATGTGACATTAATATAATAGATTCAATAGATTCAATCCTAGATTACATTTTCTGTAAAAGTCAGGTAAGTGATGGTAATGGTTGGTTGGAATTGTGGTTTGATTTAGTGATTTACTGCTTAAGGGTGTATGATAAAACTGTTTACAATATTTTATGATAAATAAATATTGACCTTAATCAATTTTTATTGATCAATAGATTCTCATAGAATGGTTCAGGATGAAGAGGTTGGATGTGGGTTTGTTAGTAGTGATTTACTGCTTATGGTATGTAAAATTTACCAATTTTAGTAAAAATTGACTTGAATCAATAGATCAATAGATCACAACTGGACAGGAGGAAGGTTGGATAGTTTTAATTTAGTGATTTACTGCTTTAGGGTGTATATGTAAACTCATGAAATTTATACTTGATATTTGCCCTTAATCAATAGATCAATAGATCACAGTAAGGTGGGAGGAGGGAGGTTGGCTAGTGGTTTGATTTATAAGTGATTTTGACTGCTTTAGGGGATGTAAAAACGTAAATTTGTGATTTATAAACATAAAAAAAATTTTTAAGATAATTTTATTTATTTAATTTCTTTTTTTATTTATTTAATTTTATTGTTTTTTTGAGTGGTATCTGAAACCATCTATTTTCTCAGATAAATCTGACAGATCCAATAATCAATATTATAAAGCACATTTTGGATGTTATTGTATTTGTAATACGACTGTGTATTATTAACTGCGGAACTACGCTAAATTTGGCATTCAGCACCGGTAGCCTCGGATAATACCAATACTTCATCGTTTCCTATATACCAAGGTCTTTCTAGAAACTCAACTCTGAATCCTTCACCTTCAAATTTTACAGGGCCTTATTAATACTCGAATCAATTAATTTTTTTATATAGGGGGTGGGTCCCAACTATATTTACGGGGATCCCTTGGGGACGTTATACATCGTTCCTTATATAATGTACTAGTTGGTAATTCCCCATCTAAACATCATCTCCAAAATTTTATTCACGCATTACGTCATATACATCTAACTTATATCAGATATTATATGTCGGTATAAGCATGAGGCTAGCGGTGCGGTGGTCGGTGCGCGGCAGTGCAGTGCTCGGCTATAACGGAGTCGCTTGAAGCAGCGCAAATAGGTGTTTTAAATAAACAACTTCGAAGTCTGATCCCTGCTTGAGGGATCACTTCTTCGACGTAATATAATAATATAATTTAATAATGGGTATATGTATATTGTGTATGTGCGCCCTGCGCGTCTCGCGCTCTGACTGACCGTTAATTTCGTTTCTGCGACGCGAGGATTGCGTCATCTACGCTCATCGAGTGGCCTAACGCTATTTAGGTACTCTAATTGTAGCTCTCGCTCATGATCCTCGCCACATGAGCGTAAGCGCATAAATTAGCCGTATCCACCCTCGGGGGCGACCCCCCTCTATATCACATTCCTTACAGGACTCTCTATTTACCGGCATTTCAGCTTATATTCTCACTACTATGCTTATATTCTTCAGTTTTACAAGTAACTCGATATCTCTATTCCTTCATTATCGAAAAGGTTGTGAATGGAGGTCGACGGATGTCTAAATCACTATACTTATATATTATATAATCTATATATATAATATATTATATATATGTACTATAATAATATATTATATATATATTTATTTATATATATATTAATATATATATAGTTATTATATATATTATTATTATTATTATATATATATATACTATATTAATATTAAATACTATATTATATATATATTATATATATATATATTATATATGTCTTTTGTTTATATTTTATACCCTTAACTTACCTAACAAATAGTGGGTAGATAGGTTGACTGATATTCAATTCACGGAAATTAAGATTTAGTTTTAAAGTAAAAAGAACATTAGGACGTTAAGTAGTAAAGGTAATGCCTATCCCTAACTTTAGCTACTCATCTATTATTAAATAACCTTAAGTGTATGATCAATCTTCGTTACTAGCAGCAAATTAATATATACCTATAGGGTACTTTCAAGACTTGCAACCGACCCTCACTACTTGAATTCTTATATGGTAGGGTTCATTTACCTCTTAGGCCACTCCCGTGACAACTTACATTCTTCTCACAAAAACACCGTCATCTAATTTTTATTATGCCTTTTTATCACCTCTTTTCAGACTCACATTTCTTCCTATCCAGTGAACTAATTCCTTTACATCTCCCATCCTATTTTTTCTTCGTGAATCTCCCAGGCTCTGTTCGATTCCGAACATTATACTTCTAACCCATCATATAAATATCCGTTTAACTACTAATTACTGTGATTAAATATATCATCCATTCCTTTATCCATTCTGATTCAAACATTTTCATAATGGGCTTCTCGTGATTTAATTCTCTTTTATTATATCGTTTATCTTCACACCACCATACATATAATAACTCTATTATACCGAACACGTTCATTAATCATATTTATCAATTATTCTCATATACCTTATATAACATAGCTCCAAAGATTATTATACCATTACTGTAAGGCAGATTTGGTAATCTTATAGATCTATTACCTCTTTATTCCACACTCACATTATAGTTTACTACTAGATAACATTAACTCTCAGCCTCATATAATAACACTTAACCTTATTGCAAAAACCCTATAAGCGTCACTACAAGACTTATAGTTCTTTATTTGTAATTCACTAACTATTTCCAAGCCATTTCTTTGTACTCAATTCACAACTTTTCCTACTTATATCTCTCGGCATAGGCAATATCCATTTACATCCCCTAAACAATATAGTCTAAATATTATTTAATACTGGATAGTATACTTGTTCAATATGTGCTACGCCAACCAACATGATTTTCACACCGGGGAATCTCGCTCACTTCAACTACCCTTACTACCTTTACTCTTATCATACATTCATACTTATTACTCAACTCACTTATTTATCATTGTTACACATCTCCAAACTCCTATATATATATACCATACTCTCAAATAACTTTTTTCTTTAGTAATTCTCTTAAAACAAAACCATTTCATCAGCGTATACAATAAACTCTAATGAACACTCTCCTTAATATTAATTAGCGTCCTAAGCTAATACTATCCTATATATATATATCCTGAACTCAATCTCCTACCTTACCTTACATTCTTTCATCACCCCATCTAATATATACTAAATCCAATCGTACTACTATATAAGTGAATAACAAACATACATACCTTGTCTCACTTCACTATATAATATTAACCCATTTCACTATTTTCTCACTCTCGAATTTATATTTCTTTATAACACTCGTACTTCACTTATTCGATAATAATATGCACTAATAGCTCTCCGCATTCCATTCAGAACCATATCATCTCAATATAAACCCCAATTGATACTCTCAACTAGTCTACTGAATACAAGTGAGTACATATTTCTTAATAATCTGTATCATATGCCTGTCGGTGCTACATGTCCATATAATATAATGCTATAATACAAAATATTTTTTCTTCCTCAGATATAGAGCTTCCTTCATTTATCTCACCTTGTAAGTCTCATTCATAATTCTATTCATAAACTTGTATTCGTTTAGACTCTTCTTATATATTTTTTTACGCTGAACATACTACTTTAACTTTAATCTTCCTTATTTCACTTTTTACAGGATTTATATAGGCTAGCATTTACAACCAAGGCCTCTTTTTACTTTTAACCAGGGATGCATTTGCATTACCTCTTCATTCCAACCACTCACTGTAACATTCTTACTTCATTTTTAGCACATCCACATTACTTCTCTTGCACTACTAATGAAGACTTTCTTCATTACGCCTTAGGTATAGGCCTATATTTTCATCGTTGTTCACATATATACCGTTCTTACTTGAGTATATATTTGCATATGTGATTACTGGAACTCAACCGGAGTGACTTTTATCCTGTGTAACTGAATGCTCGTGTTCATGATATCTTGACTCGTAATCAATCATCGCTCCTATGTCACTCGCCAATTCTCTCTCTCCCAATATATTATATACTATTTATATTATATATACCTAATAAAATACAGGGTATACAAAAATGTTGTTATTAGCCCTCTCCAATAACTTTGAAGCCGCTAATTATTCGGTTTGCATTTGTGCTATAAAAAAATGGTCATCTCGAGTTTGTATTATTATTCGTATTGATCAACCTTTGACTAGTGCGTAAAATTCGTGTAAAAAATGCTCATTATTAAACGTAAGGATTATTGTCATAACTAATTTCTTAGTAAGTTTTCTTGAAAATATTGAGAAGTGCATTTTTATTTACTATATTAACAGAATTATAGGGAATAATTCTTTACGTTTTTAGGTGAGTATATATATCAATTTTTTTTTATATCTACGATTAATTATTCTAGCTTAAGGTATTGTATTCTAAAATAAACTCAGAATACGCTCACAATGGACTAGTCCCTTTTTTTTTTGAAAATAGGACAATTTGCACTGAAAAATCGATAAAACAACGGTATTTAACCTTTAACATTAATACAATATCAATATATGATATGTGATTGTGTCATTCCCAACTCTACTCCTCGTGAACTGGTTTATCCATTAACTCATGTAATGTCGCTGCATTCATCCTCTCTCTTGTTCACCACCACCACACACGCCTAACTCGCTCTCGACCATATTAAATATGTCATTATGTGCTTGTTCTCACTTCCCACAGCTCATCCTCCTCATCTACACATATATCATGCTCCATACAACATACCTCTCGTATATCCACCACCCCCTCTTCTAGACATACATTCTACTACTAGAATCGAAAATCCCTCCTTTAGTGCTCGCCCTAATATAACGCGAACATTCACTCATCAGGGAGAAAAATTGGATTACTCCTACATCGCAATCATAGTCTACGTGTCGCTAGAAAGGAATCGACTTACCATGGCCGTCCCGTGCTACGGAGTAGTTTAGGTAATCGTGGTCTCGTGTCCCCCACTACACCACCTTATTTTCTTTTTGCACTTATCGGATACCTCGCCTAATAGCCCATACTGACCTCAAGACCAGAGATGGTCGGGATCGCAGTAAGCTATAGCCAATTTCTATTTTCGTGGTGCAGAATACATAGTCCTATCTAACCTATTTAAGTCTGCGTATCTGTATAAAATGTGCAGGGAATAAATGTCTGAGTGGAAGATCGAGAGCGAGAAATCAGATCCGTTGAATGAATGGATATGTTAATAGTAAATTGCGTGCAAATTAATGATATATTGACTACAAACAGTCATGTGATACTCTGCAGACTCAAAGTATGAAAGGGAATAACTCGGCTCGAGAAAATGAGTCCATATATCGTGGCTTAACCATTCATCGTCGGTGGTGGAAAATCCTAGTGTGTTTACAACCACACATACCTTTGTGCTCTCGCTTGCTGGAAAAGAGACTATGAAAGAGATGTGGGTAGATAGCACGGATATTTGCTCTCAAGTCTACTGTATGAAGTACGAACTAGTTCGAAAATCCCCATTCTTGTGGTATGTAGACGCAACCATGGTCACTCACCAGTTATGTCAGATTTGTGTGATGTGTGAATACTAGAATAGAATTTCCTTAATATAAGTTCTAATTTTAAGTTCGAAAAGCGCTTCTAAAATTTTTCTGTCCCCACTCACAAAGCATCGACACCACATTTTATTTCCACACACAAGTCTTACAGACTTTCTTTCTCTGTATTGCGCATATTTGATTGATAATCACTCATGTCGCACAGTGGATAATGTTTGAAAAGAGAGTATACGATTTTTTGGCATAATCTGTTAATTACCGTTGTTTTTGAGACTAACTTTCGGCATCAAATACTCCTGCTATCACTAGGAGATTCATAGTTCATTATTTGCCACATTATTCTGTGCCCATTCAAGGATTTTTTGTTTACAGTTGTCACCACCACGCACGGGCAGAGCCCTCTAGTTCATGCGAGGCCGCGAAGATCGCGAAGTTATCTCTCCACAACATTCACCCCTCTTAGCGCAATTTACGCTATTATCACCACGCACGCACGGCTTTAAAGTTGAGGGACAGTTAATGTCGCTCCGTAGGACTATAATTACAGGAATAAGTTGCAGAGAGAAGTTAAACCAGAACAGAGGTTGATGGGACAGAGGAAGGATAGCACACAGCAGAACTCGTCAGCCTGGGATATTATGCAATAGTCGACAACCATACTAGAGTGGACGTGATAACAAGGCCCTCTCTGTGCCTACGAAGTGTGGTCGATAGAAGGGTCGTCTGAGGGTTACGCGTGTCATTGGATATAAGTTTGCACTCGAAGCACATTTTGCCGCTGCACTTCAAATGCCCAAGGGTGGTACCTATAGGATAGAGATAAGCAGGGATACATTCTTCTGTTGCTCAACAAATTTAGAAAAACTTATAATCTTTTCAGGGAACTTGTATTTAAACAGTTTATAGGCTTCTTTTAAATTACAGAGTATTAAATATTTTTGCTCGTCTTAGACTCTCTGACAAAGTTTCCAAACTATTTAATAGTTTGTTTTTACAGGCATAATTCTGCTGACTTCTTCATTCTTATAAAATCTGGCAACTTGGTCAACAGTCTCTTGTGGAAACCTACTTTATCTTTTAATAGGTGTTGCCAAAACTTCTTGTTCCTAAACAGGCTTCTAAGTTTGTCTTGTCAAGTAGTTTGTTATTCTAAGTTCATTTTGAACTTTTTGAATTCTCCAGCTTTTTGGCAAAACTGTTAAAATGTGTATCTTTTCTTATATTTTTTTCACTCATATTGAACCTGTCTTTCAACTGGGTTATGATTTTTATTTCATTAGAATTGACTTTTATTTTGCACGAAGTTGGTTCATTACAGGATATGTTAACATGTGAGGGAATAGTTTTAAGTTTCTGCTCCATTTTCTGAATTTTTGTGTTTTTCTTTGCTGATATCCATCCAATACTTTCTTCTTAAGTTTATTGTCGTTTAATAGGTGATGAACCAATCACAAATTCATTCAAAATCTTTATTTTAATGTCAGAATCAGCAAAAGTATTACTTCCCACAGAAGGTTCAGGTAAATTTCCAATGGATGTAGATTCTGCTGAAGACTAACTGGATGGACCAAGAAGGTACATTTTCTTGTAGTTTATTCGGCATGTATCACAAATTTTATTGCCAATAGTTAATCCAGAATTTGTGAAAATAGAATATTTAAAATTCATAAATCAAATTAAAAATAAATTTTTAAAATTAAAATAAATAAATAATAAAAATTAATTTATAAATATTAAAAAAAATCATTTATAAATATTAATTATCACTATAAAGGAATCAGCAAATGTATCATTTAATGAATTTCTTTCCCCAGAAGGTCTAGCTGAATTTTCAATTTGGTGGAGATTTTGCTGAAAACTCACTGGATGAACCAGAAGGTACATTTTCAGGTAGTTTTTTTCGGCATGTATCACAAATTTTCTTGCCAATAGTTAATCCAGAATTTGGGAATTTGTCCTTTAATTCTTTTGAAACATCTCCTAGTCTCTTTTTTATTTCCTTTTTATGGATTTAAAATGAATCAAAACGTGAAGTATTCCTAAGTTTAGATTGAACAGATTTTTCCACTTGTATATAAAAAAAAAAACGCATGAAATTTTATAAATTTAAATTTTTTTTTTCCTATCAATTTTATTTCAATACAAGGTATTTTTGAACATTAATATTCCATAACTTCTATTTATATTTAAATTACAAATGGTAAAATAAAAATTATATAAAAAAAAAAAATATCAATTAGTTTAACATACAAAAATCATTAATAATTTTGCCAAAGTAATAAAAATCACTATGCAGATAAATTGTCGTAACTTGGATCCACATCAATTCCCCAAAACCAAAATTCTTTGATGCCTTTGGGGAAGTCGTGTCAGTATTCAGATAAAATTTGGAAAAACAAATTTAAGGTCAAATTTTTTGTTTGACCTCTAACACCAAAAATGCTCAGAATAACAATTTAAGACCTACTCATGAGCTTTACAATGGTATATTAAATATTTTTCTAGCTTTTATTACAGGCTGAGATATTTAACTTAAAAATTAGTGGTATAGTCCAAACTTTGATTTTTCTAAAATTCAGATCTAGACATCTCTAAAACGATACAAGCTACAATGGTAATACATACACAATTTAATTTTTGTCATTGAGATCTCTAAATATGACATTTGAAAAATATCTGTGACAGTCACCGTCAATTTTCCCA
>JABUQX010062824.1:7500-10000 GCA_015478945.1 Trachelipus rathkii | reverse complement strand
AATTTGCCAAATTGTCAATTAATATTTGTGTTGGTACCTCTTGGTGATAGAGTTGGTACCCCTTAGTGATCTGAAATAATTTAGGGAGTTTTCAGACCTTTCAATTTTCTGCGATAGATTTGAAATTTTTGAAAAAATAAACGTAGGTTAATGCAAGAGGACGAAAATATAAAAGCATGTCGTTGGTTGGTCTATATATATATAATATATATATATATTATATAATTATATATATATATATTATATATTATTATATATTATTATATATAATATATATATATATATATATATATATATATATATATATATATATATATATATATATATATATATATATATTTGTTTGAAGGTGTGTGTGTTTATGTGTTTTCATTTAGTTAATATGATAGCAAAACATGACTATCCTTACAAAGACATGTATTGCTTATTATTTTATTTATTCTTTAAATAATATATATTATTATAGAGGAGTGAATTAATCCTTTGTGAAGTAATTTAATAAATTGTAAAAACTCTTTAAATAAATAATAGGAATCGGTGCAAATGAAAATTAGCATTACTCTAGTAATTATATATTTTTATTTAAATAAAGAATAATAATTCTACTAAACATTTGTGTACCAATTAAATATAATTGACTTGGTTACCTTTACACTAACTTTCCGACAAATGTACCGCATGACTCATTAAATTATATTGCGGATGTAAGTCTCGATTTTATCATTCACACTCGAATGCGGATTCGATGCATATCTACAAGCACATGATTTTTATTATTCTTAGGCTACGACTCTACAGGCACTAATTTACTCTTCGTAAGAGCAGTTTTTGAACTGCTGGACTAGAGTTGCGTGTGAGGTGGCTCCGCAAGCAGGAAAAGCCTGCACTAGTTAAGGTATCAAAATACTGCTACGCAACCGTGTGATAGCTAGCTCTACTTTCAGCAAAGCTCAGCACCGTTCATTCCCAACATAGCTCGACGTTCAGCAAAGCTCAGCACAGTTCATTCATAACAGAGTAGCTCGTGTGAAACCAACGACGTGCGTCGATTTGCTGCTCCTAAAATTGAGTCTCGCCTATTGCACACCCAGTACGTGTTTTTACTACCGTGTTTTTTTCGGACTGTAGCAAGAAATTACTTCGTATGTAGTCACCTCACATCTATTATCGTAAGGTCTATTTTCCTGCAGTTAAAAACTGCTTCTACGAAGAGTAAAATACTGTGTGGAGCTGTAGCCTTAGGAGAAAGTTAACAACCCATTGTACTCGTTTTTTTGTTCTCTCTTTTTTATAGATACGAATATTTTTCAGCGATTTGTAATAAATTTTGGGATTGTCCCCTCGTTACTACTACATTTTTATTCCAGCTAACGATTTTAAGTCTTCCTCTTTTGCTTTCAAACTTGTGTCCAAACCTAATTTCCTATATTCTTAATGTATAAAAATTCTCTCTCTCTCTCTCTCTCTCTCTCTCTCTCTCTCTCTCTCTCTCTCTCTCTCTCTCCTCTCTCCCCCTCTCTCTCTCTCTCTCTCTCTCTCTCTCTCTCTCTCTCTCTCTCTCTCTCTTCTCTACTCTCTCCTCTCTCTCTCTCTCTCTCTTCTCTCTCTCTCTCTCTCTCTCTCTCTCTCTCTCTCTCCTCTCTCTCTGCTCTCTCTCTCTCTCTCTCTCTCTCTCTCTCTCTCTCTCTCTCTCTCTCCTCTCTCTCTCTCTCTCTCTCTCTCTCTCTCTCTCTCTCTCTCTCTCTCTCTCTCTCTCTCTCTCTTCTCGTCTCTCTCCTCTCTCTCTCTCTCTCTCTCTCTCTCTCTCTCCTCTCTCTCTCTCTCTCTCTCTCTCTCTCTCTCTCTCTCTCTCTCTCTCTCTCTCTCTCTCTCTCTCTCTCTCATATGCTTAGAATTATTTCATTTAATATTTTGACTTTCTCTTCGTGATATAAAAGAGACTGTTGAGATTATTATAAAATAGGAATATAAAACGGATTAAATATAAGAATTAATTATAGTTATCGTATTTGAATTATAAATTAGTTTCTTAATGAAGTTATCAACAGGGGAGAGAATTATTTCTTCTTTTTTAAAACCAAACTTTTTCTCCAAAGGTGCAACGAACCAAGTCTTAATTCCTTACCGGAGAAAGATGCTCAATTTTATAACGCTCTTTACAAGTGGTATATATCGATCGTATAATAAATATATATATATATATATATATATATATAATATATATATATATATATATAATATATATATATATATATATATATATATATATATATATATATATATATATATATATATATATATATAATATATATATATATATATATATAGAGCACAGTGGTCTAAACGATGGACTTCCAACTCTGAGGTCTATGTTTCGAACGAGAGTTTTTCCACGCTCGATACGCTTTGTCTCGCTCCTGAATGGCACCAGTACAAGTGTCATCGAACCATGAATTTTTGGGAGAAAATAATTTAGTTGAAGATGGAATGAACCTGCTCA
>JABUQX010062824.1:0-2500 GCA_015478945.1 Trachelipus rathkii | reverse complement strand
ATTATATAACTGGTAAGCATGTATGTAGTCGTAACATTTGTATTTCCATGCGGCCTATACAAGACGAACTCGAGGAAAAAGGAATTTAGTAAGGTATTTAATGAAAATTAAATGACGAATAGCGAATTCGCAATATTCACAGTATTGTAAGGTGAAAGACTAACCAAGGCTCAATTTTATTACAAAAACACACAAAATCAGTAATAAGGAATTAGAAGAGTAATAAGAGGATAAGAGAATATGAACAAATAGTAATTATTAATAAACTAAAAACTCACCACAAAAATCACTCAGACAGATTATTAATGTAAATATGGAAAGAAAGACAGGAGCCTACTAGAAGCAGAGAGGACATGCTACAAGATTGCCGAGAAAGAGTTAGTTGAGTGACTCTTTCTACGGCAATAGTGGGTAAGCATGCCTCTCTGGCCTCAGTAGGCTCCGTATTTCTAGCAGTATATTAAGTTACATAATTGAGAGTGATTTTGTGGGGAGTTTTATAGATTATTAATAGTACTATGGTTCATAATTATTTTATTATGAATTAATTTATTACTGATTCTTGTGTGTTTGTAGATGGAAAATTGAGCTTTAGTGATTTGTGAATAAATTAGCTGGGAGATTATATGGGAATACGATATTCGATTCTAAATTTTCGGATAAGAAAATATTTACCTAGAGATTCTTTTCAAGTGTGTAAGGCCCATGGAAATACAAAGTGTTATAGAGCGTATAAAGAAAATGTATAGTAGAGAGAAGAGAGACTAGTAAGTAAGAGAAGATGAGATATAATAAGATATGATAGAGATGAATATAGTAATATAAAAATATAGAGATATATATATAGTAATAGTATATAGTGATAGAGTATGAGATATATATAAGGAGATATATATATATATAACGAGATTATATATAGAGATAATAGATGATATAAGGACGGAGATATACTATTAGATATAGAATCTTTGCTGTATACAGACGATTACTATATCAGAGATTAGATATATATATATTATATAAGGGAGTAGAGATATAGTAATAAGCAGTAGATAGATATAATATATTAATATATCATAGAGATAGTAATATAGAGAGTGATAGAGTGATATAGATATAGAGATAACAATAAGAGGACAAGTAGTAGAATAGGATATAGACGAAGATATAGAGAGAGGAAGAGGTCAGACGAGAGGATGAAGAGATGAGCAGGAGAATTTGTGATTACAGTACGAAAATATGTAATATTTAATGTGATGGACACATAAGTTTCATTGATAAGCATGATGATATGTTAGTGTAAAGACTTAAAATCGTGGTTTATGTGCTCGTGGTGTGAAGATAAGAAATGATGTAGTAATATATATTGTTTTGCCTACTCAAAATTTACCACGAGCCGCCACTGATATATATAAGTATATATATAATTATATATATATATAATAATATAAGGTAACGAGCAGTCTTCCCATGCAAGTTAGCAAGGATCAAGCGATAGCACTCAGCATATATATATCATATTATTATATAGGTAGGGATCTCAAAATTCTCTCTAATACCAAAAGTCTAGTATAATATCTAGATAAAATAATATATTAAGTAATAATGTCTTCAAAATATAATAGATATGAGAACAAATAAAAAATATCATCAATGTAATCAATAGGTATATATATATAGATATTTTCTCTAAAGCTTTGTCGTCGTTCTTCCCTGAGCTTGTCACAGAATCTTCCTCCTGAAACAACGTAGAGTGTATTTACTCTTCCTAAAACAAAGAGAAGCAGTTATTAATACTGTGACAGTAGAATAAATAGACCTTTTTACCTATAGATTATAATTATTAGTAATATGTAATATATATATATGATATATATAGGTTACATAATATAATTAATTTCTATTGCTAATCACAGTTCTCAGAATAAAAAAACTATATATATTAATATAGTAATAATCAACGTTACATGGGTGTTGCAATTTAAGGTGACTCATGAGATACTCTTACTCATATTTAGGAGTCAAGCAATATCACGTAACGCAACGTCGTTTGGTTTCACTAACGATGATATACTATCTACTTATGTTTAATATATATAGAAGAACTGTGCTGAGCTTTGATGAATCGAGTTTCAGTTAATGCTTATTGTGGTATGAATATAATATATAATGGAACGCTGACGTGAACGTTTGCTGAATAAGTAGATAGCTACGAGCTATAATATCATCAACGTGCTACTCTATATCCAGCTGTATACCGTACTATATAAGTATTTTGATACCTTATACTAGATTGCAGGCTTTTCCTTGCTTGTCAGGATCACCATCTACACGCAAACCTCTAGTCCCTAAGCAGTTCAAAAATAAACGTATATATGCTCTACGTAGAGGAAGTTAAATTAGATGCTCCCTATGTATAGTATAGTAGTTTAAGTTCTTAAAGAATTTATAATTAAATAATAATTCAATATAGTTATAATATAGTATATATACTACATTT
>JABUQX010062823.1:37500-45000 GCA_015478945.1 Trachelipus rathkii | reverse complement strand
GCTGACTGACTAGGGCTTTACCTAGAAGAGAATTTTCATGAATGTGAGGCAACTGATATGTAGTGTACACATTATTTGACTGATTTTCAAAGAAAACTACTTTCTCAGAAGACTGAGACTGAATAGTTTTACAAAATGCATCATTTGACGTCATTGCATTCTGAAGCTCTAATGTTTCACTGCATGCTACATCATTTGTTATTTCTTCATTATTTTTTTCAGGATCACAAACTCTTTTTGAATTACAATATGAAGCATCGTCATCCACTGATCCATGATCTAAATTGGCACTATGAAGCAAAGAATTGTTTTTTTCTTCTTCATTTTTCAAATATTTTTCATTATTTTCATTATTATTCAAAGATATACTGTTATAATCAGTCATAGAAACTTGTAGATTTATACTTGATTCATTTTTTTTCTGTTCCTTTTATTACTAAGTAGGCAATTGAATGTAAAGTTTCTCTCATAACTATGTTCAATATTTAAATGGTTTAACAATTTAAGAAAGTTCTGATGGCTGAAATGGCATTTCTGACAGTTGAAGAGAAACATTTTAAAATATTTATCATGTAGAGTAAAACATTTTCATGATTGCTATTAAAAACTAAAACTACTCTTGTACAAGATTCCAAGGTGAATGCAAAGAATGAAATGTTTATAGTTCCAAAAGTATTTTTACAACATTATCATTACTCTTAAAATTTTAAATTCTGAATTTTATATATAATTATATATTTATTTTTATATATATATATATAATATATATACTATATATATATATATATATATATATATATATATATATTATACTATATATATATAATATATATATATTGTGTGTGTGTTTGTGTGTGGTGCATGTAGTGTGTGTGTGTAAATGTGTATGGTATGTGTGTGTGTACATGTGTACTCCAACCATGCATCACTCCACCTATACCACATTGTGATAATATTTCCAACAGCCTTTGGTTGAAAATTATCAAAGGCTTTGTTGAAATCTAAATATATAACATCAATTGGATTTCCTTGGTCAGTGCAGTCAGTAATGTATTACATAAGTTCTAAAAGAATTATTTGACACAATCTATACCTTTTCTATAACCATGCTAAGAGTCATGCATTATTATTTTACCATTATGCTTCACTATATAATCTTTCAGCAACTTTTTAAAAACTTTAACAAGATATGTTAGGCTAACTGGTCTATAATTTCCCAAATTCTCTTTGGTATCTTACTTATAAATAGGCAAATCATATGCAGTTTTTCAAACCCCTGGTATCTTAAGAAATGTTACATGTCACTTACAAATCAAATACAGAGCCTTTACAGTACTACTACTACCCTTTTATTTTATATTTAAAAAAAATGATTTTTTTGTAATCTTTTTAAGTTTCTGATATAGCTATGTGATCTATTATTATAAGCATATTTAAATATTAAAAATAGAATTTCATAAATTTACTACAAATACATTTCATACATTTACTTTCTCAAATACTCTGCACCCAATTTTATTAATTGCACTAATTTAGATAATTTTCTCTGTAATGGGGATGCATAATGCTGGCTTAATAATGAGTTGGAGTTATGGCAAGTCATTCATTCTTTAAATTTTCAATTCCTTTGATCACAAGTGTTGAGCCTTCTATTTTTCTAAAGCTGCTTAGATATTTGGGTTAATAATAAAAAATAATAAATAATAATAATAAAATAATAATAATAATTAATATAAGTTAATAATAATAATAATAAAATATAACTAATAATAATAATATAATGATAAATAATATAATTAATAATAATAATAAAAAATAATTAATAATAATAATAAAATAATTAAATTTTATTAATAAATTTAAAGCTGAACCCACAATGTAAATCAAGTCACAATTCTCATCTTTTAATAGCCTTGTTCTCATTTTTAAAATATTGGCTGCATTATCAGTTACAACTTACAAAGCTATTTCTATTTCACTTTGATCAAGCTTTACTATTCCTCATCTGACTATACTTCTTTGAAAGTATACTGCTTTGTTTCTGTTGCTAGATGTGTTAATGGTATCAACTAGGTAAACTTTAGTGGTGTCTACAGTTGGTTCATTTAAATAATTGACCAAACATGCATACTTAACATAGTCATATAAAAAAAAACAATTTATTGGGTAGCTAACTGTGCAAAATGATAATGATACAAAAATTTCAAGATTTTCTGGTTAAAAAAATTAAATTTTTTTAAAAAAAAAAAAAAAAAAAAAATTGACATAAACCATGTCCATATATGATGATATATACCTATTTAGATTATAAAATTACTAGCATATATATATATATAATATATATATATATATATATAGATATTATATATATATATATAATATATATATATATATATATATATATATAATTAGTATATATATATATATAGTCAGACGGGGTAAAAAAGTTTGAGGTTGGTGGGGTAAAAAAAAAACAAAAACCCCCCCCCTTTCCTGAAAATATTTTTTTTGAATTTTATGGGCTATTCTGGTAGCCGTCTTTATTATCTATAAAAAAAATGCCAAAAGAAAATGGGCTACTCTAAATTGACAGTAATCAGCGATAACAAATGTCGAACCCCAGTTAAAAAATGGCTGCAAAGGGAACGCTGTTTACAGTTTTTTACAAACTTTTGGTACCATTTCGAAATGTATTTCATTTTTGTAATTTTTTTTTATTGTGGTGAGTACTACATATTGATGGAGGAACTTGGGCAAACTAATATTTTTTTTGAAAATTAGTTGGATGTCCTGAAAAAAAAAATTTATTTTTTTACCACATGCAAAGTTTTGCCAGAATGGGGTAAGAAAGGCAGTTTGTTGTTATTGGTTAACCTGGATGTGTTATTATTAAAGTGCATAAAGTTGGAAAGTAGCTGGGATGATGGACGGAGGGCTAGAACACAAGGGGGGTAGGAGAAAAATGCTCATGAAAGTACATAGAACTAGAACAAAGGGGGTATGGGTGAAAAACACTCAGGAAAGTACATGAGCACTCAGGAAAACGGCTAGAAGCATTGAAAGTAGCTGAAAGTAGCTTAGAAAGTAATATTTTTTTTTACCCCATGTTTTGTTTTTTTACCCCATTTTATATCTTCAAATGGGGTAAAAAAAATCTTGTTTTTTGGATTTTTAAGAAAAAAAAAATTTAATACCTATTCCATACCTTCACTAATACCAACCTCAATAACATGTATACCATAGCATTTCTATATGTCAAGTGTATGAGGAGAGAAAAAAAAGTTAAAGAATTTTGTTTTTTTTATCCAGTGTGACTAAATATATATATATATATATATATATATATATATATTATACTTATATATATTTCCCCATATATATATATATATATATATATATATATATATATACAGTGGCGGCTCTAGGCTTTGCAGGGTCCTGGGCGGCAATGGCAGCACTGGGCTTTGCGCGGTCCTAGGCAGTTTTTCATAGAAAACATACACAAGTATATAAAGTATTAAAATCTGTACATTATATATATACCGTAAAATGGGGGGAAATGGGTAATTTTTTGAAGATTTTTTTTTTGAAGGTTGAACTGAGCAGGGTTAAAAGATATTTTTGGAATGTTTGGCAAGTATAAACATGTGGCCAACTGGCCAAAGTAACTTTGTCATACGGGTTTACTTTGGCCATTTTTCACCCCTGCTCAAATTTTTAGCTATATTTTTGTAAATATTTATTTTTCGTAAAATATGCTCTCTGACACATTTGTTCCTTAATAACTATATAAACTGTTGGTACACTTTTTATAAAGTTATATTAACAATTAACAGAGTTACAAACATTTTTCCAAAAAATTTTGCAAAATCTGATTTTTCACCTTCCAGTGGTTTTTATGAATTATCTCTCAAAGTTTAAATCACACAATTTTTTTTATATCTACAAACATGTTCAGAAAGAGCTCAGGAATAATAATCAATGTTAAAATTTTTAAAATTTGCAACATGTTAAATTTTATTAACATTTGAAATGGGAGGGGTAACTTTGGCCACCCCCCATTTTATGGTTATGGGGCAACTTTTGCCAGTTGAGGTCGCTCTAAATGCCCTTAAATTAAATAATATAGGGGTTTTATTTATTTAATATAATATATTTATATTTATATTTTTTTTTTCTTTAATTTTTTTTTCATTTTTTTCCATTAATTTTTTTTCATTTTTTCATTTTTTAAATTTTTTTTTATTTTATTCTAGTTTTTTTTTTTCACAAAATTTAAATAAAATAAAAGATTAAAAGATAAAATTAAAATTTAAAGCCGTATTTAAAATGGTCAGGCACTAAATGCTGAGGACAAGTCTGTGATTTCGCCATCCGATATCACTGAAATTGTAAATAGCAATCCCCATTACATAAATCCAAGAGGGCAGTATGTGTTTTCAGACCCCCTAAAGGTGTCTGCCTAATGTAGTTAAGTTTTTTTTAAAGTTTTTGTTCCAAAAAATGAATTTTTAATTTTTTGATTTTATAAAGGCAAATATCATGCAATTAATTTTAAGAAAATACCCAAAAACAACCTGAAATTTTAAATATAATTAAAAAATATTATTACTACAATAAAACTAAGGCAATATAAGGAATATTAGTACTGCAATACAACTTTTGCATACAATGGGGTAACTTTGGCATGGGGCGGCCAAAATTACCCCATTGCTGGGGTAACTTTGGCCACCCCCCTTTTGACCCTCCTGCACAGCCACTACAAGAGCGAAGGGCCTCAAATTTTTGGTGAGTACTCCCTAGTATTAGATAATTAATTTGTATATATTAACTTCTTTAAAAGATATTTTGGGAATGTTTGGCAAGCATAAACATGTGGCCAACTGGCCAAAGTAACTTTGTCATACGGGTCAACTTTGGCCATTTTTCACCCCTGCTCAAATTTTTAGCTATATTTTTGTAAATATTTATTTTTAGTAAAATATGCTCTCTGACACATTTGTTCCTTAATAACTATAAACTGTTGGTACACTTTTTATAAAGTTATATTAACAATGTTCAGAGTTACAAACATTTTTCCAAAAAATTTTGCAAAATCTGATTTTTCACCTTCCTTTGGTTTTTATGAATTATCTCTCAAAGTTTAAATCACACAATTTTTTTTATATCTACAAACATGTTCTGAAAGAGCTCAGGAATAATAAACAATGTTCAAATTTTTAAAATTTGCAATATGTTAAAGGTTATTAACATTTGAAATGGGAGGGGTAACTTTGGCCGCCCCCATTTTATGGTTATGGGGAAACTTTGGCAAGTTGTGAGGTCGCTCTAAATGCTCTTAAATTAAATACTATAGGGGTTTTATTTTTTTAATATAATAATATGTTTATATTTATGTATTTTTTTCTTTAATTTTTTTTTTTTCATTTTTTTCATTTTTCATTCATTTTTTCATTTTTATTCATTTTTTTCACAAAATTTAAATAAAATAAAAGATTGAAAGATAAAATTAAAATTTAAAGCCGTATTTAAAATGGTCAGGCACTAAATGCTGAGGACAAGTCTGTGATTTCGCCATCCGACATCATTGAAATTGTAAATAATAATCCCCATTACATAAATCCAAGAGGACAGTATGTGTTTTCAGACCCCCTAAAGGTGTCTGCCTAATGTAGTTAAGTTTTTTTTAAAGTTTTTGTTCCAAAAAAGGAATTTTTAATTTTTTGATTTTATAAAGGCAAATGCCGTGCAATTAATTTTAAGAAAATACCCCAAAACAACCTGAAATTTTAAATATAATTAAGAAATATTATTACTACAATAAAACTAAGGCAATATAAGGAATATTAGTACTACAATACAACTTTTGCATACAATGGGGCAACTTTGGCATGGGGTGGCCAAAGTTACCCCATTGCTGGGGTAACTTTGGCCACCCCCCTTTTGACCCTCCTGCACAGCCACTACAAGAGCGAAGGGCCTCAAATTTTTGGTGAGTACTCCCTAGTATTAAATAATTAATTTGTATATATTAACTTCTTTAAAAGATATTTTTGGAATGTTTGGCAAGCATAAACATGTGGCCAACTGGCCAAAGTAACCCCGCTTTACGTTATTCAATAAGTTTTGTTAGGTATACACAGAGAAAATCTATGTAGAATTAGCAAATCTTATCATAACCTGAACTTAGGATGGCCCTAATACGAGCATGAGGTTCACTAATTTTTTTTATAAGAAAGTCTATGGGAATAACTTTTAACTTTGAAGAGGCTATAACTTTTTTGTTTCCGTAAAAAGACTTCTGATTTTTATTTTTTTTTTTTTTTTTTTATTTTTTTTTTTTTAAAGTATATCCTGTTATTTTAATTTTTTTTTTTTTTTTTTTTTTTTTAGAAAATCCTAGGGGATTTTTAACAACTTGAGAGCTGTAGTTTTTTCCTTAACGATTTTTTACATTTTATTATTGATTATCATTTATTTTATTTTTTTTTAGAGTAGCGTATTCCTGTGATTTTCATTATAATTGGGGGTGACAACCCTCTGGGTAACAATTACCTTGGCGTTAAACGTTAGCCTCTGCTTGCGCGCGAGACCCTTATAAGGTGCGGGCCAGGGCGATTGGCCTGGTGCCCTGCCGGAGTCACCACCATTATTATATATATATATATATATATATGTATATATATATAATATATATATAATATATATATATATATATAGTATTATTATAATAATATATATAGTTAGCGACGGAGTCGCATGGGCAAGGTCGAGGTTCGAATCCTAGTTTCGGATTCCTAGTAGAAATTACCTATTAAGAAGTTCCCCTCCTTGGAATGGGCTATGCCCGTGAGGTGTGAACTTTTTTATATATATAAAAAATTTATATTTTCAACTAAACAAACATTGAATCAATATTTAAATCGAAACATACAGTTCTCCTGAATTATATATATATATATATATATATATATATATATATATATAATATTATTATAGGACCTATATATGTCAGGCATCCCGAAATGTTCAGGCATGTAACTAGAAACGGTATAACACTTACTCGAAAAGTAAATATATTTTATTAATCAGGAGGAATTTTTACCGCGAAAATTAATAGAAGCATCAGTAATAATGTTATGTAAAAAAAATTAAAATTGTTAAAAATGTTTTAAAATATTACAGTTTTTTGACAATTCGAAGATGCCGCTTACTCCGACTGAGACGCAAAGGTGCCAAAATGTTGGATTTTTTTTTTTTTTTTACGAAAAATACCACGGGTAAACAAGAACGATGGATAGAGTTGGGGTTTCTCGGCCTACCGGGGACTTCGTCCCCCCCCTCTGTCCTCGCGTCGGCTCGAACCCCCTAAAAAGGATATAAAAAGAAAAAATAATATTTTCTCAAAGCGCTAAAAAAAACGTTATTTGGGCAACTTTGCTCTTCGAGGACTAATGGCAGGTTTCAAGGTAATCAGAGTGTGCACGTATTTCAGGTCTA
>JABUQX010062823.1:20000-25000 GCA_015478945.1 Trachelipus rathkii | reverse complement strand
TGAGAGGAAATAGTTTATGAAGCCACAAGAAATAGGTTATCCCCCACGCGCCTCGAAAAATGGAAGAACTTGCTAGATGATGTGCGTCCAGACGCGTTTAAGACACCTATGAAGGTTAGTTGACAAATCACTAGAGGTTAATCGGCAATATCTATGGAGATTACACTAAGCAGAACATTAGTTGCAATATATTTTTCATGTAAATTAATTTTTTATAATGATGATGAACTGGTTAGTGCTATAAGCGTAGAGACTAGTTCTATATTACTTTTTTGTTTTTATTACTATTGTATAGATAACGACTGGTAAACATGAAATTTCTTGGAGGGGGTTTTGCAATTGATTATTAATGATGTGCTGATTTCCAAAAATGTAATCGGTTTTTGCACATCATCACGGTCGGCTCGCAATTTGTGCTGAAGAAATATTACTTGAATGTTTTCTATTATTTCCCAATTTTTTTATGATGTTTTACTCTTTTTAAGAGGGTCTATCACAATAATTGGGATATATATATATAATTACAAGTTCCTACTATTAGAGAGTATATATATATATATTCTATATTATATATATTATACCTTACTATACTATATATATTATGTATAAATATATATATAAGATGTACTTATATATAAGAAACGAATGTTGAATATTAGGTCTATATCTTGGGTGAAATTATGGAGGGAGAGAAACAAATCGCAATGATATGGATACATGTCTTTGATAGATATAGGTTAAACATATAATACAACAACAATGAATAAGAGTAATATGGGACAACGTCAACAATGAAGTAATGAGAAGGAATGGGGTTTAGTTTAATGTAAACATACTACGGTGGTAAGTAAACTTTTCTCTTCGTAAGAACGATCTACTAGTGCAAATAGCGTCGTGGAAATCATCCCTCTCAAGTGATCTCCAACTAATAATTATAGAATCGGCCATACATTAAAGTGATATCATATGATCACTTTTTGAGTTTACTGTAGTAAAAAAAACGGTGCGTCCATCTGTGTAAGTGGTAGATATCGAAGATGTAGGAAAAATGAGAGGTTCACAAGAAAAGCTTCTACACATGCTCTCTCGCACCCTTCTCACCACAGATCTAGTGGGATCGCCTTAGAGGTTATTGTAAAGGATAGCTCGGTGTTGAAATTTTTCCCCTAAAGAGGGGACTGAGATGTTATCAGAGGATAAATTTAGAATCGCGCCACGACTGTCCTCGGCTATATTATGATAGCTTTGCGATTCTACACATTCCCAATCCTGTCAAGTGATGTAAGAGAAAAACATCTGCTCCATAAGATACAGTGCCATGGGTACAAATCAGACTATCTAGTTTAGAAACTGTGTTTCTATCTGGGAGGCTTTACCGTTCTGAAAGCTCCGAACAACACAGGCCAGAAACAATTATCGTGCTTACATTAGACTCTTTGAACAAAAGAAATTATCCGCACGCCTGGCGTAAATGCCGATTTCTAACATCAGTCATTGTTTTAGTTATGACAAAGGAGCAAAGACACAATACACGATATCACAGTTATGTGGTAAAAGATGATACCTGATAGTGTAAATAGTGGGAGTTCTCATTCCAAGATAAAATCACTGACCCCGATTGGATATATTGTGCAACAATGATACTTTCGGTCGTGATTTGAAAAAGTAAGGAAACGATGTTCACCTCTAGAGGCAACACATGAAGTAAATGGTTTAGCATCAAATAAGTATATAATCAACGAATATCGAGGCGAAGCCATTCCACACAAAATCTATTCATAGTAGGCGCTCGCGAAAGAGGTCTTCTACGCGAGACAAAATGTGTATATTTTCACTTCAGAGACCACAATGTTTTTTAATAGTGTGGTAGTGGGGAGAGGTAAGAAGTGATGATGTTTTCTCTTCTGTATACAAAAAGAAGCAATGGTGTTTGCGCTTTGGAAGGAGTTATCTTGGAGAGGTGATTTTTCTGGAGATATAGGTCTAGAAGACCTATTGAACGATACCTTAACACGCTTCAAAGGACACTGTTAGTCTTGAAAAGTGTCGGGTTGAAGTCGAGATAGGGACCTTGATTATAGTGTTGTAGATGTTGCCGATCGACGATCGATACTTGTCCTTCTTCTCTCCTCAGCTGCTTATGCCGTGACTGTACCATACCATTCTTCTTCTTGGTACCAGGTTCTGACGTCGCATCGAATGCCTGTAGTTGCCAGAACAACTGCCCCTTAGTCCCATCGGATTCGAAAAGTCTATGCACTAAGCATTAGCACTAGTTGGGATAGGACATTAAGGATATATTCCGCTCCCATTAGGTTAAAAAATTTGGAGACCAATGTCCGTGATGGATTGAGATTATCAAATAGTAAGAAGGCTAAATTCTTACTTCTTCAAAGACCACGTTTTGATTCGATATTCTGCGTGGATTGATGAGTAACCTGAGATATTTAGTAATGTACCAATCGCAACTACAAGAACAGATACAAAACTGATCTGTCTGAATTTATTTTGAGAGGCATAATACTCCCTTTTTCTCTGAATAATCAGTCCCTGTATCCAAACCGAGAATCTCTACTGGAACCCTTGAGCATAAGGAGTATAGTCTACGTTAGATGCCCCTAGGATTACCGGACCTACTTAAAAATTCTTGTTAGTTAGAGAGTGTAACAATACATCACACTTCCATTTAAGAAAAAACAGAGGATCTAAAGTTAAAACATAGTCTCTACCCTGGAACTTATGTTAAACTACTTGATCTATGCAAGTGGTTCCCGCGAAAATAACCTGTAGTCTATTTAACTTGGAGAAATACATGATAGAGTTCGCGCCACATCCCCCAAGGATTAAAAATAATAGATTCCAATGCTCCCCTATCATTTCACAATATCTACCTACTTATGATACACTACTAGGTATATAGTCATGCATCGTTATGCTGGGAGTTTACCCCGTTAAGCGAGTATATAGAGTATAGGTTATCCATATGAATTGACATACTTCACTTGACACATAATACATATTACAAGTGATTACCATATGTAACTATACTGAAGTAATGAAGTAGCACTATTACACGCAGCTTCTGCTGAAAATACTCTACTGTTTACGGTAGATAAAAAATACTGTTACTACTATATATTACTGTGCCTAATGGTCCTCGACAGTAGTTAGCGAGGTCCTTTCCTGATCCAAATCAAGGGCTAATCCACAATTTGCGAAGGCCCATGTTCACTGCTAAAGAAAGCAACCGTTATACAACACAGCCTTCGAGCAACAGAAAAACTATCAGAGCTAACCATAATTATGACAGATCTACGCGAATCTAAAGATACTAGCCAGGCAATCAGATTATTCATCATTGCTGACTCTACGCCCGATTGGAAAAAAACAAATGATTAAATACAAAGGCACCCATTACGCCACACTTTAGTATTTCAGATGGAATTGATTAGAACAATTACAATTCCAAGGTCATTGGCATCCCATAACCTTAAATACTTGTAACTATGATAGTAAACTGTCTACGTAAAGAGCATAAGGCAGCCGTTATCGCTCCACCTCTAAACCTTCACAATTCCCATTTCTGCAGTAGTTGACTCTATCACTAAGCACCAAAAAAGTATTATTTCCCCGAAAATATACTCCGTGCAGTAATAAGCTGCTTCAGCTGACTGTTTAATCTTCTACTGATCCCCCTCTGAAGAATAAATTTGTATGTTATTATATCCTTTTTGTTATCAATTAGAAGGAATACCGCTCCATTAATTCTATGTCGTCAAGCGGTGGATTTGCGGCACGAATGCCGGAACGGAGGGACAAGAGGCGGGGATAAGTCCCTCCCCCGCGTCCCCGTAGGCCAAAGAAACCCCGACTATGATCCCCATCTTTGGGTTACCCTTGGGATATCTTTTAGTCTGAAATATTATATCATATAACATTCAGGGAGGAGTGCAAAAAACTGAAGGTATCTCACAATTGGGGTGTGCACAATGAAACGGCGTATTTGTGAAAACAGCAAATTCTCCGAGAATGTAGTATATGAAAGAGTGAGTGACAGCACCCCTTCGGTTTCTCTCGAATTACTTAATATCTGCTCACATAAAAGTCCAAATCCAAACGTAAAAATTTCACACCTATTTCTTAAGTTGACCAGTGTAAGTTTTCTATCTGGTATTAATTTTTTAATCCCTAAATGGAGATGGAACGAACTTTAAAAAAAACTCAATTCGGTTCTTTTTAAACCGAAATAGCGGTAAGTGTGATTTATTCTGGAAAACTCTGAATTTTATCAATAAACCGAAAATTAGGGCCGGGTATATTTTTTCCGAGTATTATAAACTTCTTTTTAGGACCTGAATTTTATTCTTGGGTATATTTCAATGTGAACATAATTTTTCCATGGGGCTTATGGATATTCAACTATTTTCGAGCTTCTTACATCCTCGCGTAATAAAATATTATATCAAACAAACTATCATTGTTTATATTTATTCATTTATCAGTATTTAATATCCTTATAGGATGGTTATTGGTTAAATCCAATAATGGCATAGTAATTGCTTTTACTAGGGGGTCATAGACCATAATAAATAATCTAGGGAATATGATATATATTAATATAATTATATTAAATTATATTAGATATTAATATTAAATATTATATAATATATTAACTATATAATTAAAAACTGCAAACTTAATAAATATAACTTATTTAAAATGAAAAATTTGTAATAAAATAAGTAATAGAAATAGTAAAAGGATGTTTAAAACTAGCAGAGTGGGTATTGGAATCTGAAGACGGTGATGCAAAAGCATGCTAAAAGTTTAAAAGAATAACAGTGTTTTAGGGTTTGAATGTAACTTCAATATAGCCACAATGATTAATGTTTTCGCAAACGCACCAAACGTGAGTGTGAAATTATATAAATAAATGAGGAGGAAAAGAGAAGGACATAAAAATTGCATACTACATGGAAAAGAAAAAAAAAGGTAAATGA
>JABUQX010062823.1:7500-12500 GCA_015478945.1 Trachelipus rathkii | reverse complement strand
ACAGCTAATTTGGCTGCACTCAATTCTATTCTTGGTATAGTTAACATCAAATTTTTATTTAATGGTATCAATCTTGTTTTAGATAACACCAATGAACAATATATTTCATCATTCTCTCCAATGAACCTTATATATGCTACTGCAGCATATGCAATTTGAGAACCATCTGAAAAATAATGTAGTTCTACACTTTTATACTTTAAACAATTTGGATTGTATGGCCTAGGAACTTGAAAATCATTTAGCTTATTAACATCACTTAGCCATTTTATGTAACTTTTTTTATATCTGATGGAATTTCATCATCCTTAACTTTTCTATCGCATAAATTTTGAAATATATCTTTTTGGCTACTAGTAGTACTGGACTAATAAAACCCAGTGGATCATATATGGAAAAAATGCAACTGAGTATGCTTCTTTTTGTCAAATTTTTATTTTGTATATCTACCCTAGCTTTCATTAAATCTATTTCTGGGTCCCAACTTAAGCCTAATACTTTTTGTGAAGGCAATTTATCTAAGGATAAGTTTATTTCTTTAAAATCTTTACTTAAGTCTTGTTTATCAATATTTTCTAAAAATTTCTTTGAATTACTAGCTACTTGATGCAGATTAAAACCACTAATTTTTAAAATTTCTTTAACTTCTTTATAAATTGCTACAGCCTCATTTTCTGATTTCACAGACTTTAAACAATCATCTACATAGAAATTTCTAAGTATTGTATCTTTGGCTAAATTACTGAATTTTTCTGCTTCAATTACATTTGTAGTTTGCTTCAAGACATAATTTGCAATTGAAGGTGAGCTCACACTACCAAATATATGAACTTTAACCCTGTATTCTTCTGGAGTTTTATCTAAATTACCATCAGGAAACCATAGGAAGCGCTGATAATCTTTATCTTTATCAAGTACCTGTATTTGATAAAACATCTTCTCTATATCTGCTATGAAAGCATATTTCTCTTTTCTGAACCTTAAAAGGATGCCTTGTAGGTTAGAAATATAATCTGGTCCTGTGAGTAAACTATTATTTAAAGAAATACCATTGTATGGCAAAGCTGCATTGAATACTACTCTCATTTTTTTCTTTTGTGGATGGATTACACTATGGTGTGTTAAATAGAATCTGTCATTGTTTAATAATTCATGTTTCTCAATCTTTTCTGCAAAATTAAGTTTTAACATTTCATCTATGTTATCACAATATTGTACAAAATATTCTTGGTCTTTTAAAAATTTACTTTTTAATGAGAACAGTCTTGCTAATGCTTGATTTTTGTTATTAGGAAAATGCTGAATTTCTTTTTTAAATGGTAAACCAACTTGAAATTTACCTGTAATTGTTCTTTGTAATGTATTTTCAACCTTATTCTTCCACTTCAAATCTTCTACACTTTCACAGACTTGCTCAGGATTCTTTTCAGAAAACTCTCTTGAGCAATATTTTTCAAGCAAATTATCATCTTCTTGTTGTATTTGGGTCTTATGACATCTTAAACTCATGAAAGCTGGTATACCATCTGGTGTCGAACCTTGTAAAGCCCATCCAAATAAATACTTAACTGCAAAGGGAGAGTTATAATGATGACCTTCTACTACTTCTATTGGTTTTAACAATTTACTCTGGTTCATTCCTATTAATAATCCAATTTTTGATTCTATGAAATTGAAGGGCACATGATTCAAGTATTCTAATCCATTTATATCTTTGATAGATGGACTTTCATCCATTTTAAAGGGCCAATTTTCTTTGCAGTATATATTATTTATGGTTTCAGATTTCCTCATCTCAATATCATAAATTTCTAGATTATTTAAAATGTATGTCTTTATCTTGTGTTGCCCATACATAGTAGTTATATCTATATCTTTCTGAGGTTTCATATATGACATACCTAGTTCTGCAGCTAAATTTAAATCCATAAAACATGCTGATGAATATGTATCTAAAACCCATGTATGTCATAATCACTTTATCTTTACCTTTAAGCTTAATTTTAACTGGGACAGCAGGATAAAATAGCTTTTTATTACTTACTTTTGTCTGAAAGGTTTTTGTTTCATTACTTCCTGATTCTTTTGACTCTACTTTCTTATCTTTATTTTCTAAATTCACAGTGAGTGCTGCTGGTGAGATATTTGAGCCATCTTGCTCTTTCTTTGTTAAACTGGTACTATCTTTTTCTCTATGCAGAAATGTTAAATGTTGCTTATTACATTTTTCACATTTTTCTGGTCTTTTACAATTACTACTAAAGTGATTTGATCTGAGACACTTAAAGCATAATTTATTGTCTTTAATAAACTTTGTTATTTCATCTTGGCTTTGTTTTTCTAGAATTTTGCATTTATTTATACTATGATTGTCTTTTTTACAAAAATTGCAAAACTGTGATTTATTATTATTATTACTACTACTTTTACTACTACTATAATTCCTTTTATTGTCATTATTATTATTCATTCTATCTCTTATTATTATTAATTATTAATTACTTCATTATTATTATTATTCTTATTATTATTATATATTATTTTTCAGACACACTACTAACCTTCAATAAAGTGACTTACCTTTTTCACTTTGTAATTTGGCTTGTTTGGGTTTTGTACCAATGCCAAGTTCTCCAAATAGTGGTGTGTTCATTATTCTTGCTTCTTTTTCAACAAACTTTGTAAATGTACTAAAGTTTACCTTTTTATTTTCTTCATACATACTATCAACTTTATATCTCCACTTATCACGCTGCTTGTAGGGAAGTTTTTTAACTATTCTATAAATAGCACCAGTAGAATTCAATTCATTCAATGGAGTAATATTTTCCATTGCATTATTAATAGCATCTAAAAACAAAGAAAAATCTGCCATGGCTTCACCATCTTCATTCTTAATTTCATTCCAGTCTTCCAACTTTTTTAGGTATGTATTAGCAATAACTTGTTCATTTCCATATTGTTTTTCGAGTTTTTCTACTGCCTTTTTATAACTTACATTTTCATCCAAATGCATACAACTTCTTACTATATTTTCTGCTTTACCTTCTGTATACTTAATTAAATAGGAAAGCTTATTCATTTCATTTTCACATTTTCCTTCTATATTGGTTTTAAAAACTAGCATAAAATCTTTAAATTTAGTTGGATCCTTTCCATTAAATATTTCAGGCTCACATGTTGGAAGAGGATTATTAATAGGCCTACTCACTTCTAACTTTTGTTTTAAAATTTCTACTAATTTAGACTCCTCCTGATTATTATTTTCACCTATACTATTTATTTTAGTTTGTGTTAAATTTACATTTTTATCCTCAGTTTTTACAGAGGTATCGCTAATACTGAAAATTGGATTTTCTAATTTTTCTTCGATTTTTATTAAACTTTGTTCCAAATTTTTTATATGACTTCTGTGTTGGTACAAATCCAAACTTTCTAGTTCCCTTTTTTTTGCCAAGTATTGTTCATGCTCTTGTAATTTTATTTTACTTTTTTCTATCTCAAGTAACAAAGATTGGGCTATTGCACTTTTTGAACTAGCTACACTTGCTTTACTCACTTTACTTGATACATTACTAGCACTATCTTGTGGTCTAATCTTTGGTTCATATTTATTCATATATTTTGAAATATCACTTTTTAACTCATAATATGGCTTTAGTTTTAATGTAAGCCACTGCTGTATTTTATCTGCCTCTACAGATTCACTACAAGAATTTTTGAGAGATTCGACCTTTGCTTCTAATGTTAATTCATCCGTTTTAATTTCGAGACTTAAATCTAAGTCATTTAAGAAAGCATGCCATAATTTGCCTTTAATAATGTTAATTTTAAAGGTAATCGCTGCTAATTTTCCTGAAGGAACCTTAAAACGGACAAATCGTCAGTTTTTTTTCAATTTTACTTTGATATCGATAATCGATATCACTCATTTTTTTTTTTTTTTTTTTTTTTTTATTATTATAAAAAAAAAAAAAAAATATTAAATTAAATATTTATCGACATCATCTCACTCCATTTTATTCTATATAAGACAAAATAAAGGCAAGGATGTTATTTTTTTAACACAATTTATATTATATACAAATAAATTTTTATATTTCGTATATGAAAGTTTACTATTTATCTATTTTTTATTTATTTTATTATTTTTATTTCTTGCTAATGCAACTTATTTATACTTATTGTCAATCGGATGACGATCATTCTCACATCTGAGTGACAGCTTTGTGTTCTTCCAAGCTTCTAATTAGAAGAACTATGAAAAACATCAGTGATGAAAGCACTCCATTCGACATGGTATATTCATTTATTTGGACATAGTAGATATATTCGAACAGGTTCTAAAAATATAAAAATATAACAAACTATAAATATTTAAAAGTACAAATACTAAATGCTAAAAAATAAACAAAGTAATTATACATAATTATCCATTGGTTGCATTGTGAAATAGATATTTAATAAAAAATATATTTTTTGGACTTTTTATTTATTTTTGTCCTTATTAGCTTTTGTTTGAAACTCAATAGATGTTAACTTATTTATATAATACCACATTCACACCAACTATATTAAATACCTATAAAAAACTATTACCTTCTAATTACTGATGTTTTGGATTTCAGAATGGCTGAGATTAGGGTGGTGGCTTATATTACTCAATTTGTGGGGCTGCTGATCAATCAATAAAGTTGCTTGAAGATGGCTCTATTAGCTGAAAATTCCTTTTTTGTTTCTTCTGGTTGAATTTTAGCTTGCATAGAGTTTCTTTGTTGTCCTCAGGTTTCTTCTATAGCTTCTTTATTAATATACTTGTTGATTGAAGAATTTAGTCAATTTCTCTTAATTCCACCTTAATAGTTTCTTCTTTGTGAAATTAATAAGTCCTTGAACTGAATAGATGTTACTAAGTGTTTCTTCCTTTTGGCTTTATGTTGAATGAAGTTCAATGCTGTACTTTGCTTTTATTTTCTTTGTTTACTTTAGCAAAGTTGACA
>JABUQX010062823.1:0-2500 GCA_015478945.1 Trachelipus rathkii | reverse complement strand
AGTAATAATAACAACCCTTACACCTAAGCAATAATAAAATACTGAGTAAAACTCTAATAAACTAACAACAAAATTTGGTTTTGTGATGCAAATCAAAATCCCAATCGTCTCCACTGAATCTTTTTCATGAGCATTATTGATTTCTTCCAGAATCTCTTTAATTATTTCATAATTGTTTAATACAGCTTTACAATTTCATGACGACAATTCCATCTAGTGCTACTCAAACTTCCTATTTCAGATGCCTATTTTGATGTTAAGAATATACGAACTTTCTCAAGATGGCTATGAACATTTAAGGCTTCGAATTAATTGAAAAATATATTTGCAGTTTAAATTTTCAAACAAGAATCTACGACTACCATGTTGAGTCTATGGGCTAAACAGTGAATGTAGGTGGGCTTTTGTCTTTTGAGGGCGAAGTTTCATTAGTTTTGCTTATAGAAACTGGTAATTTGAAAAAATGGCACTAGATCCGTCGTAGGATTGTGTTATTTTTTGGTATACTCAGTTTAATTTTAACGATCGTTTAAAAGAATTTTCCAATTAGTTTATTTAAACCCTTTGGCGTCCCTAGAAGTGGATAATTTAGGAAATCGGAATCGCTCTTCAAAGTCATCTAAGCCTTTGAATGAATCTTATGGTCACTGATGAATTACTATTTCTTAATTGAAATTACTTAGACAATGATCAACGAGAAAATCCTGCCCATAAGCAATTTTTCTTTAACTATTCCTTTGATGGTGATTTGCTATTATATCCTTTGGATTTTTTCTTAATTATTTTTGGTAGCAATGATCTACAATGTCGCTAGCAAGGAACCTGCAAAAGTTTTTGTTTCGTATTTTTGTCAAAATTCACTAATTTCTAAAAAATATTTCTCCGTTTTCCCGAAGGCGCATCCGTCGCGATGTCCTCGGTCAAGGAACGCTTGTGACGTACCAGCACAAGATAAACGTCAACAAGTTTAACCCTTATTAGCCATCTGATTTTCGGGCTCAACCTCATATTTACGGGGGGGGATTTTATTGCATAAGTTTTTTAGGCAAATACTTTTGGTTTACAGAGATTGCTTTGTAGATATAACCTTGAATCTAGGAATACATATTTGACAACTTCAGCAATCTTTTTAAAGTCTCGGTCAATTTTTTCCATTTGCAAAACCATTAAACACTAAATAACTTTTCATTCTCGATTTTCGTTATGTTCTCAAGAGAGAATGTTTACATGCAAAAAAAAAAACCAAGAAAAAACAAAATTTGGTTTTCATCGTATGCTTACATATTTCATTCACATATATATTATATATATATATATATATATATATATAATATATATATATATATATTCTATTAGATATATATATATATCTATATTATATATATATATAATATATATTATATATAATTATATATATCTATAATTATATATATTATATATATATTTTTTATTACTGATGTACCGGAATAAATTTTATGACAACTAAATAAAAGTGAAGTGACCTCAAGTTTATTGATTAGCGACTTTCAAATCTTTTGCTGGAAACAACAAAAAATATTTTCTTGAGTAAAATTTCTACTGGTCATTGGTTATACATATAAAAATAATTCTTAGAGAATTGACTTTGGTGTAGATAGACGAATTATCTGACTAATAGAGATAACCGGAGAGCGGAAGCCCGGATAGGTCGGAGCCTGGTGGAACATGCTCCATTGGAACCGGAGGCTGGCCTCGGTTCAGGATGGTGGCGGTGGTGCTGGTGCCGGTGGGACGGTGCTCGTGGTAGCACGGAGCCGAACGCCGGAGCCGAATCGATGATAGCCGGGGAGCTGTGAGCTGTGACAAGCTGGAGCTGGAGCCAGCTAATTTTACACAAAACATATGGGGGCGCCGGAGTCATACGACGGGTTGAGCCGGAGCCGGAAACAAAAGAAAAATTTTTTACCGCCGTGCTCCGCAGTAGGACTCCACCGCTCTGATAACTCTCGCCCTGGTCCTAATGCAAGTTGAGCCTGATCTTTTTTTTTTTGATTTTTTGAAAGTCCAAAACGTCTAAAAATAATGCAGTTTTTTTTTTTTTGAAATAATCCTAGTTGCTTGTTACACGATTTTTAGGCAACTATTCAACGTATTTCTTTGAATTACTTTCACTCCCGTATTTCCTCGGCCATATAAAACCATTTCTCTTATTTTTATTTTTTTATTATTTGTTTTTTTTTTTTTTTTTTTTTTTTTTTTTTTTTATTTTTTTTTTTTTTTAAATCAATAAATCATTCGCGCAAATCTGGGCCGTTGAATTTAAACAGTGGGTTGGCAAATCTAAACTTGGGTTTAAAAAAAAGATGATCCGAGTAAGTGGATCATGTCTGTTATCTGCCCTCTACAACTCCATATACGGCTCCAACGAGACATATGATTGCAATGTATTTCCGAAACACGTCCAATTTCACATAAAAGTCTAAAAATGTGTAGGAGTCAATTTTAAACTATAAGTAAGTTA
>JABUQX010062822.1:27500-30061 GCA_015478945.1 Trachelipus rathkii | reverse complement strand
GTATCTCGTCAATGTAGGTTCGCTCCTTGGATCAGGCCCACAACCATATCCCATCACAAAACCTCTCTATTCACTCCTATTATTCACATTTCTTCATGCCTCTGCCAAACTCGCATTATTTTCCTTCATATATTCTTTTACTGACTCAATCCGGTTTATCTTTGGTCTCCCAGAATATTCACCACTATATATCTTCGTAACTAACCGACTTTCATCCATCCTTTCCTCATGAACAAACCATCATAATACACTCTCGTTTATTCTTTCATTTACGCCTTTCTTCACAACACACAACACACTAACACATTTCCTTCCTCATTTTATCAATTCTTCTCACACCTAACACTGTACCTTAGATTTATATCTCTTATTCCATTCCATAGTTTCACTACTATACATGAACAAGCCGAGTAACATAACATATCCTCATGTCAAACCCTAACACACTCAAGTTTTAATCCCTTTGTATCCACCAAGGATTTAATTGCACCAGCAACCTTCCTACCATTCACAACTTTCCTTTTACAATCTGCATCATCCGCTCCCTTTTCATCCAACGTGTAGCCTAAATATTCAAACTCGGATACATGCTACTGCTCACCATCCATAATAATCACACTGTGAACTCTCCTTACTCACTACCAGGGTTGTGGAGTCGGAGTCGAAGTCGGTAATTTATAAAAGGGTGGAGTCGGAGTCCGTAATTTTCAAAAGGGTGGACGGGAGTCGGAGTCAGGTAATTTTCAAAAGGTCGGGGTCGCGGGGGATCGGTAATTTTGAAGAGGGTGGAGCGGAGTCGGAGTCGGAGTCGGAGTCGGAAAATTTTTGAACCGACTCCACAACCCTGCTCACTACCAATCCCTTTATCAATCTTCTCAAACTTTCATCAGATTCTCTACACCAACAACAAAATCATCAGCGCCATACAAGTAAGCAGGGGCACCCTTCCACTACTTTTCCATTCTCCAATCAGTCTAACACCCTTCCCCTCAACCCTATCTATTTAATTCCATCACCACACTTCCATAATATAACCAAATTAAAGAGAGCCAAAGGACCGACATGAACACACCCTGCCATCCCTCCCCACTATGTCCAAACTATTAACACCATTCACTTTTCTACTCCATTATTTCCCTATACACAGGGCTTCACACTGTTCCAACGACATCCATCCCACACCACTCTGATTCTATTCAGAAAGTCAACAGTCAACAACCGGCACACTATTATCACCTAACCACCTGTCCACAGCTACAACATTATCTTCAATAACCCGTCATACGCCTGTTGCCAAATCCTAAAACCTAAATACAATCCCTTATTCATTCTCTCATTTCACTATCATTTCAAGATGATTCTACACATCCTCTACCACTTCTAAATGGCCCTTTAACCTTCGCGTTCTTCGCCAATCAAACCATCACGGTCACTTGACGCACACTTAATTCTCAACCAAAAATTAACCAGGTATATATCACTTACCTCTCCAGAGAAGTTTCTATTCCCTATGTAAGTCAACCATTTCCATTCGTCCTTCCAAACTTCAAATTACATTATCCCTACCTGTATGCCAACCTTTAGTTCTTCCTTTTTTCTCTTAAATATTTCCATATATCCTTCCTTGTTGAGGGCCTCATACTCATGGCTTAGCAAATATCAACCACGTCGCTTTCCCACCTTTTAAACCGTTATGACCATTACCTCCTCATCTCCACCACCATTCACCTAGTAACACTTTACCTTCACTCCCTGAACCCTATTTTAGACCACATCTAGTATACTTCTCTTGCACTACTATAAATGCTTCATCATTTGTGACCAGATTTGTGAAGCTTCATCATGCTCACATTCAATATATTTCATTTGCAAGTGCTTTCACATACTTTTCTTTATGAATTTGTTCACTTAAACTGAAAGTTTAAGTAAATTAATTTTATTGTAAATGAGTCCAGAAATAATCAGTACACGAAATATAAAAAATGGTACACCACTAGAGAGAATGTAGTCCTTCAACAATGCAGAAAGAATTAAAGACATGAGCAACAAGTTTTATATTAGGATTTAAATAAAATAGCTATTTATAAAAATAGAGAAATTCGAGATAGCAGTTTTGTTAAGACTACTTCAAATATTCAAGTTAAAAAACAAAAAGAAAAAAAAAAGATGTTTGCCCATTAAAAACTAAATACTTACGTTTAAAATATTTAAAAAAATGAGTGCAACCTCTGATTAGTAAAAGCATAAAATTTTCGAAATTTTCGAGAAAAAAAATTTCAGTTTACTCAAAAATTTATGGGTAAATAAAAATACAAAAAATAAATAAATATTTTAATTCATAGTTATATTACTCTGAATATATATAAACTTAGTGAAACAACGTTCAGACGCATACACAAAAGTATAACTAAAAATAACATTGGTTACATTGTTACAATATGTACATTAAGGATATAATGATAATTATAAAAGAAAATAATATATAATAAGTATTATTATTATTATTATTATTATTATTATTAAAATACCAGTTTATCAACAACTGTGATCCATATATTAAT
>JABUQX010062822.1:12500-22500 GCA_015478945.1 Trachelipus rathkii | reverse complement strand
CCTGAATATTGATGAAAGATTATTGGCTCTTAAGTGTGTATTACTATCTGTGCGTGAGTGTTGTATCAATTCTAAACAAAGAAAATTAATGCCCTTACTCTAACTTCGACTAAATACTTTTATCAGGCTTTCTTGTTGTGTCTGATATCAATTATACCATACCTGTGTTTTCAAGTATTTCAATTTTAGAAGTGCTTTCGGGATTAAATGAATTAAAAAATAAAATGTCAAAAGAAAACGTCCATTAAAATATAAATTAAGATTATAACCCCAATTTAGAAATAAAAACCTTACCTGTATCTTCATCATCAGTTACTTCAACACATCGGATAGAAAACGGAGGCTCTAAATTTGAAAAGCCAAGAAGAGGCGGTTTTGAACAACTTGTTACAAACTTGAAAAGAAAAAAAACATTAAAATTACTAACTTCACTGAACACAAATTTATATTTAATTTGAAAATTTTATTTGGTATATATATAATTATAGATCATTAATTCACCAGTATACAAATACCTTTAAGAATAATCTTTTTTCATGCTCAGAAAAATCGTTCTTCAATATGTCCCACAACCAACAAATGACTCTATGTTTATCATGGAAACCACCATAGTAATGGGTATGTTGGCGCAAGTCTTGAAGGTCGAGCTCTACATTATCCCCTGATATTAATCTTTGAAGCTTTAAAATAAAGAATATTTTTTTGTAAATTCCATCCTATTTAATAAGAGCTCTTTGCTTTACCTTTAAAATATATAATGGATATTAATTTACATATAAAAATTGAAGCTTTTGATTATAAAGATGCACTTATACAGAGCTTATATTGATTCAAACAGTAGAGCAATTGGGTCATGTTGTGAAGGCTCCGGGTCTGATCCCTAGGAAGCTTTCTTTTTTTAAATACAGAATTTAAAAAAAATGCTCTTGAGATACTTAAAACTAATAAACTAATAATGCATGATACACATTGACTTCCAATACTTGTAAGTGAAACATCTGAAACCAAATTAACATTTGTAAATATAAATGAAAAATAGATATCCATAGCAGCAATATATGAAAATAATACATTCGTTTTAGTAACATAGAATGAGATATCAGATACTAGTGTGGTTACATTATTGAAGATACGGAAGTTCATAAAAAAATAAGGATGTATAAGTACAATTGACATATCTGACTCGCTGCGGTTGTGGGTGTTATAAGCCTATATCACTAGCTTATACTTATAAAATATACTATTGTACATAATCTACAGTTACTTATATATTTTCCTTATTACAAAACTTATTACATAGTTTAATGAATTCAAAGAAAACAATACCTCTGGAACAGAAAAGAGGGAGAGCCAATCTTGTTGAACAAGAGATCTGAATCCTTTAACGAAAGCTCTAGTTTGGTCCTTAATTTGAGTGTGAAGTTTGAAATGCGCCATTAAGTGAATATAAAGAATTTTATTTTCATTTGTAAGGCATATTCCTCTTCCTCCCGGCCTCAATTCGTGAGTTTTAACTTGCCCCAAATAATCTTCATCATATGAGAAAGTTAAATCTAAATCACCGACATCTCCTTCGTAATGCTAAAAGTAAGTAAAAGATCTTAAAATTCAGAAAAGAGGAACAATCATGACTTCAAATATGTAATTCATTATGTCAAATATTTTTTCAAAGTCCCTCACTTTAACGTATGTTAGATTTTTATACAACTCAGAATCAAGAGAAGGGAGCTCATCTATAAAAGAATAAAGAACCGAATGTTGTTCACCAATGAGCTGACTTAGGAAGAAGGATGCAAATGGACAATCCACTAATATGCCCTGTAATTAATAACAAGTAAAGGATAAATTTGTTAACTTCTTCTTCTTCTTCAACTTCCTCTTTTCCCTAAGACTGGGGGTAAGGTGCGTTACATGCATCGGAAAAGAAAAGCAGTAGAAGAATATGACAAAAGTCGAAAAGAAAGCCCAGCCTTACCGTTCCCTCTGTACCATTAATTAGTGAGAATTCGTCGCAGACAGAAAATCCACCCTAGAGCTTCACGGGACCGCGATGGACCCTCACTATGGTAAATCGTCAGTGTAAGGGTTCATTCCTTGGCCCAGGTGGGCCACAACCATACCCCCTCACAAAACCCCGCCATGCACTCCTATTATGCACCTTTATTATCGACTCTGCCAAACTCACATTTCTCTCCTTCAGACATTCCTTTACTGACTCAATCCACTTTTTCTTCGGTCTCCCAGCCGGTCGGTTCCCAACACACTCACCACTATACATCCGCTTAACCAACCGACTATCATTCATCCTTTCCACATGACCAAACCATCTCAACATACTTTCATTTATTCTCTCATTTACCACTTTCTTCACCACACCACCACACTCTCTTATACGTTCATTCCCTCATTTTCATCAATTCTTCTCACACCTAGCATGCCCCTTAAGATTGTCCATCTGAACACATTGAACTTTAGATCTATACGTCTTATTCCAGACCAAAGTCTCACTACTATACAATAACACAGGTAACAACATACCCTCATGTAAGACCCTAGCGCACTCCAGACTTAGTCCCTTTACATTCACCATCGATTTATTTGCACCAGCCACCTTCCTGTTATTCACAACTTTCCTACTACACTCTGCATCATCCGTTCCCTTCTCATCCAACATACAACCTAAATATTTAAACTCGGACACTTGTTCCAGCTGCTTACCATCTAACATAACTTCACACTGAGGACTGTCCTCACTCAAAACCAAAACTTTACTCTATTACGTTTAGTTTCAAACCCCTCCTTTTACACACCCTGCCAAATTTCTTTACCAATCCTCTCAAACTCTCTTCAGATTCGCCACATCTCAAATTTGTAAACAAAATAAAATAAAAAAAAAATAAATAAATAAATAAAGTTACATAAAAGGTTTTCAATAACTTTCTGGAAATAGAAGAACATTCTTTAACAGATTCTTTAAATAATGTAAAATTGAAAACGTAATTATTTAATTATTAATAATTAATTATTAATTATTTAATATAATTAATTAAGTTAACCTTTTTGAAACAAAAATTATTAAAAAAGTTACTCATTTTATGTTTCATAACAATGATTGATTTACAAATTACAAAATAAACATATCTTTAATAAAAAAAAATTAAGTTTATAAATATAAATCTTTTTTATCTTTCAGGTAAGGAATTATTATTAAAATTAAATTTTAAATTTACAAATAAATATTTTTTAAATCTTTCATCGTAGGAATTATTATTGTAATTCCACATTTATATTTGCTCAGTTTTAGGCGAGTATGGCAAAACGGTAAAGCGGCTGTGTCGCCAGGGCAAATAGCGAGGGTTCGATACCTCGTCTGGATTCTATGTATCAATTACCTAAAGTAGTTTCACTCCTAAAATAGCTCTATGCCCATTAAGTGGCAAACTTTTCTTAAACCAAAAGAAAATAAAAAAAATAAAAAAAAGCACAACATATACTCAGAACGAAAATCCTAAATATTTAAACTCAGACACTTTGTTCCAGCTGCTCACCATCTAACATAACTTCACACCGAGAACTGTCCTCACTTACAACAATAACCTTACTCTTATCTACGTTTACTTTCAAACCCCTCCTTTTACACACCCTACCAAATCTCTCTACCAATCCTCTCAAAATCTATCAAACTCTTCAGATGCCACACAAACCAAATCATCTGCATATTAATAGGTAGGGCACCCATCCACTCACCTCCATTCTCCATCATTCTAAAACCATTTCCTGCCACACCCATCTCTAATTCTTTCATAACCCCATCCATATACAAATTGAATAAGCCAAAGGGGGGAACATACCACATTCCCTGCTCACCCGTATATTAATATTAAAACCACATCACTTTTGACAACATTCTTATTCTTACACAACGCATTCACTATCGTCATACAACATTTTTGATCCATTCAGAAGCTTACCACAACCACCATATACCACTACTAACCCCTGCCATAGGGCTTCCCTATTAACCTATTCATACGCCTTTGCAAATACAAAAACCTGAATACAATTTATCTTCTTCTCCCTCATTTTCTCAGTCATAGTTTCAATTAAACGATTTGATTTTCCACACACTCTACCATCCAAACGCACCTTTTCTCACCAATCAGTCCGTCCTTCCAATGTCACACGACGCATTTTTCGGACTAAATACCAGCAATGTATATCTTCCCTACAAACACTCGATAAACTTAATTCTCTTATAATTCCTACAGTTCCCCTTATCTCCTTACCCTTATATAAGGTACTATTACTGCTCTTCCTCCAATTCCTCTCGAAACTAACCCTCCATAAACGCTTTATTAACAACTTCCAAATCCAATACAATCACCATCTCCCCTCCTTTCCTGATCGTTGCACTAGAATAGAAACTCGTTCTGAAGCTTTATAGCTATTCTTCAACTTTCTTCACTCTACCCATTACCTCCTACTTGCTAAGACCTCATCCCCAAAATACCTATTCTTCTTGCACAATCAAACCCACACATTTATTCACTATCACCTTCTTCATTACGTTATTATTATACAGATTCTCGAAGTGTTCTTTCCACGACTCCCCTGACATCCATTTCATCAAAACAATATATAATATATTATATTAATATATATATATAATATATATATATATATATAATATAGATATATATATATAATATAATATATATATATATACATATAATATATATATATATATATATATATATAATATATATATATATATACTAATATATATATATTATATTATATATATTATTAATGGTTGACTGGGACAGTGTAAAATATATGTATACAATATATAATATATATATATATATATCACTATTATAATATATATATATATAATATATATATATATATATATAAAGATATTATATAATAAAAATAATATATATATATATATATAGATTATATATATATATTATATATAATATATATATATATATATATATATATATATATATAGTTATAATTTTCTCTGTAACAAATATCATAAATATATTATATATACATACTTCATATACAGCTTTTCCAAGCATTTTGCCAGTAAATTCTAGGAGCTGTAGATGATCTTCTGTCAATGAAGAAGTTGGTGAAGGAAAAAGGCGTGGCTAAATTGTAGATCTCATTTCATAAAAAGAAGTCTTCAACAGAGGATCATAAAAGCTTATATTAAGAACTCTATTAATAAAAAGAAAAATATTATAGGTCAGTGTAATGATCATAAAATAATACTTACAATTTAATTTAACTACAGCTTTCAAAATTATAATTAGCACAGATGGAGGTAATCTATCATTTACTAATTTCGTCACGTTTTTTTTACAAAACTTCAAACGTTCTTTTTGTACTAACCATTAAACCACCATAGAAGGAAATAAATGCTAATTGGCGCATTTAAAATGGTTTCGATGAATTGTGGTATGGTTTTTAAAATGTATTAAATTTATTTATAAACTTAAAAACCCAATTTTTGTCATATAAAATATATGACCTAACACATATGGAGAATATATACGCATTATAAAATATAAATTTTTTTAATTTTTTTATTATTTTTTTTTTTTGTACTACATATTTTAATAAATTGTTTTTCAAATAGAAAAGGTGAATTAATTTTAAAAAAATACCCATATAGATGTACAGTTTTCATTAGGATATACATTTTTACCTATACCATGATAAATTACTATATATTCTACCAGACAGAGCAAAGACTCAGCAACTGCCCCAAAAGGTAGAATAAAAGAAAAACTCACAAACTTTGTAAAATCGAAATTTAAAAAAAAAAATAATAATCTTAAATTAGTGGGTTATAAGCTTTATATATTTATTGTCAACTAGAAGTTCAATTTCTAAAACACTAATCTCTAAAGAAAAAAAATAATAATTAAACAGCAGCATAAACAATAAACCTAAAAATATAAAAAAATTAATAAAAAAGAAATCATGATATAGTCCAAAAATAAAAACAAACCAACCTTTAAAAACACCATCCTGATCTATACCAGCTTCATCGAGGCCCTGTTGATTGATAAACCTTACCCTAATAACTCCTTTTAAGGCAGTTGGTGATAATGAAGCAAGCTGGCGATAACCATCCTCCACAAGCGCTTCTCTAGGGGAGAGAACAGAAGTTTTTTTCAGTTTAAAAAATAAATTAAGATTATTATAGATATTCTTCCACTCAAAATGCTTTTATACACTTATCTAGGGACTGAACAAAAATAAATGGCTTTTATTACCTTCTGACTGCAATGATTGTGGGATTTATAGTTGTTCCAGAGCTATTATCTAAAACTCCTAAACTAATTTTTTCTTTCGTAATAAAATTTCTAAAGAGCAGAACTCTGTCTTCATGAGAAAGAATATGAGGAATTTTTTGTATTAAAACCTGGAAGAAAAATCACACGTTATTAATTACAGACCAATGCAAATTACACTATACTTTAATTAAGGCTATGAATTATTTGTATTGTGCAAATAAATTACCGAAACTGTGATTAACTATACCATGAGTAGGTAGTAGTAATCTTTATATATATATTATATACTGTACACAAAATAATAACAGCTTTGAACTAACCTGTGCCAATTTTTTTCCCTTCTCCAACTCTCCCATAAGGCCAAGCACATTCATTTCCGATATATACCAATGATTATCAGTGACGAAAGGACGTCTTGCGTTCCGCTTGAGAACCAACTTAAGAAGCGTATGAGCTGAATTGAAGAGTGGACACCCTCCAACATTTCGTATATCTACAAGGTTATTCTTCAGCATCTAACAAATATTAGAGCAAATTAAAGGAAAAGTATTTATATGTATATATTACAGAAAATTTGTATTTTGAGTATACATGATTCAATATGGATAAACTTACTTTGTATGTTAAATGATTTAAAAAATTTGAAAGTATCTTATAATCTTCTATCGTAAATGGTTTTTGTTGTTCATACATTTCCATATCATCTAATACACTGTACAAATAATAATAATAATAATAATAATAATAATAATAATAATAATAATAATAATAATAATAATAATAATAATAATAATAATAATAATAATAATAATAATAATAATAAAAGATAAAAAAAAATGAAAAAAAAAATAAAAAAAAAAAAAAAAATAAAAATAAAAAAAAAAATAAAAAAAAAAAAAAAAAAAAAAAAAAAAAAAAAAAAAAAAAAAAAAAAAAATAAAAATAATAATAATAATAATAATAATAATAATAATAATAATAATAATAATAATAATAATAATAATAATAATAAAATGAGAAAATTTCATTAAAATTCGGTTTTAAAATAGCATTTCCATTAATTTAATAATCCGTTATATTGACCTATTAAAGCATTTTGATTAGCAGCTCTTAACCCTATTTGACCAAAACGATAAGTCTATTTTAAAATTAAAAATACCAATTTGATAACATAAATAGGTTTCATTATTAAATATTATAACAATCCATCTCAGAATCCCCGACAATCAATTTTGGGTCGCGCCCCATAGGTAAAGAACCCCAGATTTCGAGTAGTTTTTAAAGCAAAGATTGAAAATAAAAATTACTTACGAAACTAAATGGGTTGTAGCATCAAAGAAGAGAATTAAAAACTGAAACTCTGGAGCTGACGTTTTGGTGGTAACAGAGAGAAGATTCAAAAATGTTTTTAATCCACAAATTGGACCCAATGAAAGTAAAACTACCCAAAGACTTCGAAGAACATCACTCCGATGGCATATTCCTAGATAAAAATAAGTGTAACAATAAACTGGAAAACAACATTTTAAAATATGAAAGAAAGCTCGTGCATCTTGGGAGGGAAAATCTAAATAACATGAACGAAATCACACATACAAACACACAAAAAAAAAAAAAATAGTGGAAATTGAATGTTACTGAAAAAATTAAAATTTCATTACGAGATAATAAATTACCTGTTAATATATCCATCTTTAATTGTGACAATGTACTCGTAGTCATATAATAAAGTGAACATATGTGACAAACTTTAGTAACTTCCGGAGATCCTAATTTCAAAACGGTTTTGGATCCGTTGTAGCCTAAACTTGAAGCATCTCCACTCATAGGATTGCTCCAAGTACCTTCGAGAGCTTTCTTAAAGAAGCTCTTAGGTCTTCAATGAAAGGAACAAAGAGATCATAGCTTAATGATAGCATATTGCTCGTAAGATTTTTCAAAATAATTTTGAAGATAATTTTAATTATAAATAATTAAAGATATTATTATTATTATTATTATTATTATTATTATTATTATTATTATTATTATTATTATTATTATTATTATTATTATTATTATTATTATTATTATTATTATTATTATTATTATTATTATTATTATTATTATTATATTATTATTATTATTATTATTATTATTATTATTATTATTATTAGGCAGAGTCAGTAAAGGAGTGCCTGAAGGAAAGGAAGTGTGAATTAGGTTAAATCGAGAAATATGAAGAATGATAGGAGTGACTGGCGGGGTTTTGTGAGGGGGCATGAATCCTAACATTAATGAGATACCTCAGTGTTGTGAAGCCATAGGGTGGATTTTTGGCTGTGACAGACTCGAACTTAAAGGGTAAAAGGGGAAGATATAGGGGGAGACTTCCTTTCGACTTATATGTTCTTTCACTAAACTATTCTGTTTCCTGTGCATGCTGCGCACCCTATCCCTATCTGGAGACATGTAGGGAGGATAAAGGAAAAAGAAAGATTATTGTTATTATTATTATTATTATTATTATTATTATTATTATTATTATTATTATTATTATTATTATTATTATTATTATTATTATTATTATTATTATTATTATTATTATTATATCTCCTTTATGATCATGAGAACATGGATTTTTTTTAACCGCACAATTTCATGATCAACAAGTATATCCATAAATATATATTTAAAATGAAAATTATTTCCCTAAATTTTATTTCATTATATATATCTATTTAATATAATTATACATATTTATCTATATATATATAATATATATATATTACAATATAATATATATATATATATATATATATATATATTATAAAAGTGTGTAAATTTCAATGTGAAATATTCAACCGTAACAGAAAAACATATAAGGTAGGAGTAATTGAAATCTTTACCAAAGAAAAGGGAAACCTACCAAGTTTGATACGCAGGGATGACGCACACCACGAACTGCGCGGCAGCGGATCAGGCCACGCTCAAGCCAGTCGCGATGTGGACGTTACAGAGGAAAGTTCAATGTGTTCTGTGGCTTGCTAAATTCGAATCCATGACCAAATGCAACGGAATATCGTCGGGTGTACAACGAACGCCCCACATAATATATTAGTCGTGGGAAAGCAGTTGAAGGAGACTCGGCAGTGTATTGGATAAAACTCCGTTCTGGTACACCATCGGTAAGTGACGTAGAGCTATACGGGAGAGCTACCTAAGAATCCCTAAAAAATCAGTGCGTGCGTGTGCTCGACAATTACACCTAAGCAAGACTACAGTTCATAAGGTGTTAAAGAAACGTCTACGTTTTTCGGGTTACAAAATCAAACCCGCGGATAGACCCAAACGATTCTCGTTTGCTACAGATATGCTTCATGAGATCGGCAATGATGAACGATTTCTGCAGAAGATTGTGTTTAGCGACGAGGCGACATTCCATGTCTCTGGACATGTTCATCGCCATAAAGTCCGAATATAGGGAGCTGAAAATCCTCGTGCCAAGGTAGAGTACGAACGTAATAGCCCTAAAGTGAACGTGTGGTGTGGCCTGAAGCCGCCTGATGCATGATAAAGTGATAGGCCCATTTTTTTTGTGGAGCACTGTGACGGGAAGCAACCTTGACATGTTGGAGTTGTATGCAATGCCACAATTTCCAGAAGGTGTCATCTTTCAACATGACGGCGCTCCTCCACACTTC
>JABUQX010062822.1:0-7500 GCA_015478945.1 Trachelipus rathkii | reverse complement strand
CAAACTATACTTTTTTAGCAATTGCTGTGGAATTGTTGTTTCGATGTAATCTAATTAAAAGCAGTGAATGCCATATTAATATAATTACTATATAATTAATAATAATTAAGGATATATAATATATATAATTATTACCGTATATATATATATATATATATGCTATAAAATTAATAACTATTATATATATATTATATTATTAATACTATATATATTTCTCTATAGTAGCTTATACCGCTACTCTGATAAATTTACTCATACATTCGGGTCAATATATATTATTACGGGTGTCCCTATAAATGCTTGTATATATAATACATAGAGTAAATATTAATACTATCATAATAAGTAAATAATAACATATTATAACTATAATAATAGTTTGTTTTTATGAAAGATTTTATATTTTATTATAATGCAGATACCGGACTAAACTATAAGATAAGGATATATGTTCGAGATGCTGGTATTACGATGTTCAATGGCGGTTAAAAGTGGGTAGGACGTGTAGTATTAATATAAAGTATTGATATAGATTATATTTATTAGTATTATATAGAGAATATATATAAGTAAAGTGTACTATAATATACTCTAGCTACAGAGCTATATGATATATAGCTAAGAGGAGCCATGTTATATAGCTAGATATTATATATAGTATTAAGTATCATTAGATATTCTCTATATTAATATTAATAAAATAAATATTATAATTTTCTAAAGTGTATTGGTGTGTAAAACTATATATATTATATTTCATATAATTATTATATATACTATCTTCTAACTCGATATAAATTAGAAATGTTTGGGTTACATTTGTAAATAACCAATGTACACAAATACATTACAATTCAATGACAATAACTTGTAAATATCATGAAGATTTAACATAACATAATTTAATGATAAGCAAAATTATCTATCTCATATAAGCAATATTATCATAATTACAATTATATTTAATATACGAATTACATATATTATTATATTATATTCATTATTATAATTATTATATATTATATTTTTCTTAATATTATTTTTATTATTAATATTATATTAAATATTATAATAAATATTATATATATCATTCGATTTTTGATAACTTTTATGCTTGATATTAATAGTATTAATAGAAGCGGTACTATACCATAGAAGTAATTATATTTAATATTTAAGTTTTGTATATAATATGATATAATATTTATATATTATATATATACTATATTATGTATATTACTAAATGATAATATAATAGTATATTCTACTTTATAAATTAAATATGATTATAGTTATCTAATTTATGAGTAGCATATATAATATTAATATTATATCTACTATGATAAATCTAAGATAAATAGTTTACATTTGTTTGTAGATAAATTTATATTTTTAGAAATGCTAAGTATGTTTGCAATATATATATTATATGATCTAATTATATAATAATATGCTACGATACTATCATGTATTTACTCTTTATTTTATCTGTTTCGATCTAATCTACATGATTATATGTCATATGTAGGTTATGAGATTAGATATTACTCTATTATTAATAACTATACAATTATCTATATATATCTATATACTGATGATATGTTACTTAGAGAAGTGTATAATCTTTTTCATATCTTCCCTCTATAGCTACATTTCATCTACACAGTACTATTCTCTGTCAGATTCACGTGGCTCCCTAATAGCTTTTCAATAGTACTTTACAGAGATCTATTTAGGATGCAGAGTATCGGCAGGTGAGGATTAGCTCTCTGTACGTCAAGATTTCAGGTCAAGTGAAAACTAGCGTAATGTGCAATAAGGGCCAAGTCGCATGAACAAGCTTCCTCATCAAGTCGCATTACAACAAAACAATCTACAGGTCTTTTGGTATCTTTCCCGTAAATCGAATTCCTCAATTAAATTTTTTTACTAAAATATATTATTTTACTGGTGAATATTTCATTTCTTTAATACACTGATAGATAATAGTAAATAAAAAGAATAGCAGGTTTAAATTTCAAATCTATCTTATACAAAGTCATGGTATCTCATGCGTATCTTCTAATTCTCCGAATATATATTATATATATTCAAAATAGTACTATTTAAATATTTATACACATAAGCATATGTATAGATTAAATATAATAGTTTAATATACTTTGCATATCCGAAACGACTGCAATGATTTCGAGTCATCTTGGTTTGTATGCTCAATTATTATATAATATTATTTTTTACACTATAATAATAATATATTATAATATTAAATGTATTATAAATACTATTTATAATATATATCTATATAGTATATAGTTATTATAATAGCATCAATGAAATCTTTATTATCTAAAAAATGTATATAATAATATGTACTAGTTATTCAAATGAAAAGGAACTCTATGTACAACTTATCGTTACATATTAGGAAGATACATATGAGATTGTTAACAGGAAAAGTCAAATGATTATAAATAATAGATGTATATATAGATCTAATGTACACATATATCGTAATTATATAAATTACTAACAATAGTACCTTTATATCCACCCTTATGAAAAATATAGATATAGGAAGCTATATTAGTTATTAATATTCACACCAGTAATGTCTATATTTCATCATACTACAAGCTGACGACATAAATTTATCAAACAATTCCTAATAAAATAACTATATAGATATTATAGTTATTCAAGAAGAAATGAGTATTATAATTTAAACTATATTTTACTATTATAGTATAGTATATATACTAGTATAAGTACATAACGTTTATTAGTATATATATATACCGTATTATGGGTGAGTAGTATATAAAATTTATATAAACGCAGTGTATTCTCGTTAAGATATATATTACATAGTGAGTATATATACGTAAAATAGACAAAATCAGTTGCGTATATTAATTTAGATTTTAAACTACATAAACATCGCTTTATATTCATTTCTATTTAAAAATGAAAGATAAGTAGTAGTAACTATAAAATATATTAAATTAGTTTACTTTAAATATTTTTAAATAATAATGAAAATTTTTAATTCCTCATCAACTTTTACTGCCGTAAATTGTATGAATGGCAAATTTTTACTAAAAATTATAATAGTAGAGAGCATGTGCTACAAAATCCGAAAGAAGAGCAGCCTTTTACTTTCCTTTTATACTATTCATGTGAGAACTCGTCGCAGCAGAAAATCCACCAGGAGGCTACACGGGACAGCGATCGGACTCACATGGCATTTGTCAATGTGGGGTATCTCTTCGGTCTGGTGGCGGGACAATCATACCCTCATCAAAACCCGCCTTCACTCCATTACTATGAGCACCATTCATACTTATTCGCCTTGCCATTAACTTAATTCCAATCTCTCACCGGGATGCATCTCCTCTTTACTGATCTCAATCTAGGGCTTTCCTTTCTTCGGTCTTCTCAGTGTTGGTCGATTCCATAGACTTTTACTCCACCTACTAATACAGGTCGCTTCAACCTAACCAAGATCTAACACAAAACCGAGATCCCACTTAATTTGCTTCCGCACCACTGTCACTCAGGAACCACTGCTCAATCGTGGACTGTAACTTAGGAACTAAACTTCAAAATTTTAAAAAAATACATTATATACATGTTTTCTTTCCCTTCCTCCATTTTAATTATCTATTCCCCTTGCATAAGATTGGGGTTGAGGTTTATATAGACGATTATATTAAAATCCAAAACTTAAGAAAGAGAACACTATAAGAGGTCCAGCGAAAAGATAAGTCCATTTGAGAAATAAAAGCTTTAAATTAATTGTCCCAGGGCCGGTTAATATGCAGTTACGGGTTACAAAGTGAGAATCGTCGGCAGTCATAAAAATCCCGCCCATCGAATGCTCCATTCTCTACGTCGGCGATAATCTTCGCGTAATGATCTTATATAATATTGTTGGGTGACCCCTGGAATTTACTTATGTTAGATGTGTCATATCTATCGTTCTCAATAATTAGTTAATAGTGAGTATCATATAATATACCCCTGGGCAATTGGACCATCAATTAACAATTACAATCCTTCACAAACCTGCCACTTTATTCATTATCATATCGCCTTTATTATCTCTTCTCTAGCATCATGCAATACTCACTAACTTTCCATGTCAATCCTTAATCCATACTTTTATCTTGGGTGTCCCAGCCGCTCGATATCCCTGCGCAATTTCAACTACTGATACATCCGCCCTTACCAACAGACATATCAATCCATACCATTCCATATGAACAAACCACTTCACGCATATTCTCGTTTATTCATTATCACTTACCCTCTCTTAATTTCAGACACAAAACTACTAATTAGCGTACATTCCTCATTTTAATCAATATTATTTCCTCGGACTGTCATGATAACGCACTAAGATTGGTCCATTCATGCGACCTAGTACGGTTATGATTCCTAAAACTTCTTATATCAGGCTATAGTTTCACTACTATACATTAGGACACTAGTAAAAGCGATATCCTCACAGTCAAACACAATAGCGCTTAACTCAAAGACTTAGCATATATTCACTAAAAAGGTATTTATATGACACCAGCACCTTCCATACCATTCACCATACTTTTCTTGACTACAGCTTGCATCATCTGTTTCGATTTCATCATCATATATAATGCCACTTTCAATATGTTATGTTCCGGACACTGTTCCGCAAGTTGCTACCACACATGCTGATCATTTGCATAAACTATACAACAACGCGGACTGTTCTTCATCGCTACCTTATACACTTTATCTTTTATCTTACCCGGTATATACCTTTTCAAACTTCGATCCCTTTCTACTAAACTCTGTCAAAACCAAATTACCAAAATGTTTTCCAAACGCAACTCTGCATATTTTTGGCTGCAACAAAATAATATCATCTGCGTATTAATCACACATATATTAAAAGTAGGAAGAGTTCACTTCATCCCATCAACTTTCTCTCTTTCATTCTCAAAGTAATCTAACACCTTCCCCGCACCATTTCTCCTTGTTGGACGTTCTTAGAAAACTCAACATTCCTAACCGCATTTATTACTCATTATACACAAATATGAAAAACTAACCGAATAAACACCACACGATCCTCGCTTCTTTGTTTTCAATTTTGTGTTTGAAAATATAATTTATAATAATTTTGAAAAAATTTTGGGAATGTTTCTATTGCTAATTATACTGTTCCTATTTCGACCCTCCGTCAGGAATCTCTCATCGTTTTAAGTCTTCAAAATCTTCCAATTATATTTCTTACATATATACTGACACTGTCGTCATCTCTTTTGATTCCATTTCAAGAGCCTTACCACAACACCTTATTAAATATATCAATTTCAAACGTCACTGTTGCAGAAATACTAAAATCCATTAAATACACTCATACTTATAATCTTCCTCTACTCATTTTCTTTCAATCATTTTGTTTATGTCAATGCTAAATATTTGATTAAACCACACATCCTCTAACTTAATTCTACTTTAATTGTTCATTATATTATTATTATTGTTATTCTTTGTATCCGTTTCTGATTTTCTTCATGTAATTTATTACTTTAATTTGAAGATATGATTTTCACCAAAATATCAGCATTAATATTGTATTCCAACTAACACTCAATAAAACTATATTTCATCTATTAATTCCTACACTGTTACCTTATCCCTTTTACCTTTATATAAGAGTTCTATTGCTGCTCTCCTCCAAACCGTCAGACTATATTTAGGTACAAATTTGAAAATTTAGAAGTAATAAATAATATAAATATAATAAAAAAATAAATTAATATAAGTAAATAAATAAAAATAAAAAATAAATAAATACATACATAAAAGAATAAATACATAAATTAATAAGTAAGGTTTTCGAAAGTAAAAAGGTTTCAAATAGTTTGAAAATAATAAAATTCATGTACATTATATCAAGCAAAAACAAAAGCCATTATAGAAATGTTCAATAACAAAAATAGTTAAGAAAAAAAAAACTAAAATTTGAAAAATATTGAATTCTAAACACAAAGATTGAGAAACTGTGAGATCATATATTCTACTTTTTTAAGAGTTTTAAAAAAATGTTTAATAGAGATTTCGAACTTACATCAGGTGCAAGGGTAACAAGATGATGAATTAGGGCGGGAACACTAAATATGTGAATAGCCATTAATGAGAGAATGTTATGTGACTGCTCCGAAGCAAGAAAGGGACGAAGGCTTAATGTAATGATAGTAGTAATAGCAGGACCACGAATTGCTGGCTTCCCTCTACATAGACCTTTAATCAGAACTTGCTGTAATATATATATATATTAGACATTAAATTCCCTTAAAATATCTCTTACATAATTATATATAAAGTATTATATAATATATAATATTATATATATATATATTAATATATTAATAAATTATTATTAATATTATATATATATTATACTATTATAATATTACTGGTATAATAAATAGCAACTACCTATTAATAAAATATAATTTAAATATATAGATCTTCAAAGCGATTTGTAAATTTTAATTAGGTCTTAATAGATAATTGTTATGATTGTGAGTACTGTGTCTACCAGGGATCATTTATTTCGCATAACTACGTCATACTTGCACCAAAGATACTACAACAACCTTAATATCACAAATTCATAACATTATATACAAAATCTAATTCTCAAAATAATTAAAATAGCAAAAATTATTTTTTTTCAAGGGATGATAACCTGACAGTAAATCAAACCATGCACATAAAAAGACATTCACCATTAATTCTTCGGGGTTTTAGTCATATAAATAAGAAACCACTAAAATTAGTGATACAACCTCAAAAAATGCAAAACTAAATTTACATATAAATACTCTCAAGATCCTTAAAATATTAGACCGCCAAGACCACATACGAATGAAAAAAAAATAGACTATTCTATTAGTCAATCTTTAACCTTACATATTTTTTTTTAATTAAACCATTGATTCATAAAGGGCAATTAAATTAGAGTCTTTTCTCATAGATTATCATGAATAGACAAATAATCCTAAAAAATTAACAAAAGATCTAGTACGAAGAGCAATTAAAAGTAAAGAAACATATTTCATCAAAAATAATAATAATATGAATGATAGTCGGTTGGTCTTAAGCGGATGTATAAGTGGTGAGGTGTTGGGACACTGACCGCTGGCGAGATCCGGGAAGAAGGCAAAGCTGGACTCCGTAGTCGGAACGATAGGGGTGTCGTGAACTGGAAATATTTCCGTTGAGCTTTTGACATGAGCGAGAATAAAGGTGCCAATGATAGGAGAGAATGGCGGGGTTTTGTAATGGGGGTCATGGTTGTGCTGCCAGCTGGGGCCAGTGGGATTGAACCTTAATTTACATTGCATCGAATTTATTATTAACCATAGTGAGGGCTTCCGTCGCGGTACCTAATAATGAAGCTCTAAGGTGATGTCATTTTTACTAGGCTGTGGGAACTGAGAA
>JABUQX010062821.1:20000-31164 GCA_015478945.1 Trachelipus rathkii | reverse complement strand
GGGAGGGGGCAACAAAAAATACAAAAAAGACATGAAAAAAAAACATAAAGGAAAGTAAATCCACCCAGTCCCTTGTCTAATGCAATTCCCTCAGGGGGCGTAGACGCGAGACTTTAAAGGAGGAGATTAAATACTGCCAAGGAAAAGCTGGATGAGCGGCAATTAGTTCCAACAAAACCAAAAGTGTGGCTGGAAAGAAGGAGGCACCCAAACGGCGAGTAAACCTTGAGTATCCAATATTCACAATTGTCATGTGAGAGTAAGGCACCTCTATTGTTACGAGGGTAAGGCAGTAGTGGTGGAGGAATGTGGGAAGATCAATTGTCATCGAGGCACCTTGCCGTTGTAATTAATACCTATAGAAAGAGAGAGGGCGCCAACAATGTCACTTCACAGAGAAAGAGGGTCAAGGGGATTAGAAAGTATTAGACAGTTTATTCAGTCTCTTAGCCTTAGCCTTCAACACTATGCAAAAGGAGGGTGGAACCGGATCCACCCCAAATGCGATACAGTATTCATAACAGGGGCTTAACAAGGATCATAATATAAACTGGAGTAGAACTGAGCAGGTAAGAAAAAATATTCACGCAATCTGAACCAGAATTCTTCAGCTTTTTCATAGCGACTATTTTAGCAATCGATTGACTTGAGGTCTCCAAGACATTCACTATTTATATGTCAGTCCAAGAATATTTATGGTAATTGTTTACAGGTGAGACATTAGAGCCGTCGAAGGGGACAGAAAGGTTGAGAGAGTGTGTTGTAGCAGAGGGAGATTGAGAATTTGATTTAAAGAAGTTGGAATTTCACAAGAATTGCGGTTCAGCCACTGAGAAATTCGACCACATCGGCAGAATTGATTTGACAAATGTAGGGACGAGCAGGACAACTCTAGGAGTACAAACACGGGAGCACATTTTAAAATGAGTTGGTAAGAATAGAGAGTTGAGCTCAGCAGCATAAGAGTGAACAAAGATAGAAGTACTAAGAAGACCGTTAAGAAAAGTAGGAATAAAGAGTAGAGAGATAAAACAAGAACCCAGAGGAACCCACACGATTACAAGGAGAAAGAGCGTTGCCCATCAACAAGGTTTGAATGGAAACGATCGAAAGAAAACTAGACAGTAGTAAGCAAAGCGAAGGAGAAAATAAAAAAGAAGGTAGCTTAGAGAGTACGATGAGTGTCATATCCTGTCAGAAGCCTTAGATAATGTCAAGCGGTACCACAGACAAGACTCCCCATTCAGTCCTAAGCGGCAGAAGACCATAGAATCAATATATCATATATATATTATATTATATATATATATATATTATATAATATTACTATATATAATATATATAATATATTATATATAGGTAATATACATCACGGTACTACTCTACCATAAACGCATCACGACCCCTCACTCGCTTACCCAACCTCAGAACAATGATAAGTACGAAACCAGATAATCAGACACCGCTAATGAAAGCTCACGACAACCAGCCATATAACCACCTATAATGAAATACGCCGAATAAACACCTCCAATATGTCATCCACACTCACTCCTCACAATCTTCTTTACAAATATTCTCATCTCTGACTTCCACTCAAACAGTGTAGAATCCTAAGAATACGCGGCAAGGTCGCGAGCCACATAGAACGCGTGCACCCCAGGACGAAAAATCATCCGATTGCCCGCGGAGCTACGGGCACGCCGTGGGCGAACCACCTGCCCTATGGTATTCCTTTAGTCTAATGGAAAGTATAATCGAAAAAGTGTTTCCTGAAGGTAAAATGCTATTCATTCTATTTTTTTAACCTAAAGGAAATACCATTAGGGTGAAAACCATGCAAACGATGGCAGGAATCGGGGTCTTCTTGCGCCTCGCCTGGTTGCACGACCTGGGGGGACTCCTCGTCCCGAACCCTCCACAACTGCTTCCCCGCCCAACCACCTTCGCAATCGCAGACCACCTCACATGGGGCAGGCAAGCCACAAGAAATAACACTCGTCAAATCACTTTATGTCTCTACTTCGACTCTCTCCTGGAATCTCGCAAGGCACATCAATAAACAAACAAAAAAGATGGTTTAGAATCACGGCAAATCCTCAAATAGATCACATATGTTACCCGCCTCACTCCTCGAGAACACAAGATACGTCGGACCTAATTAAGCACTCTATGTCAACTCAATTACATGGAATTAGGAGCCTGCACGCGAATACCCTAACAAGTACATCCTACACACGTCGCGCCATAAAAAAACCTCCTTGGAACCTTACGCTAGTAATCCTCTAATAACCTATCTCAAACCCAGCCAAAACCACTCCACATTACTCTAAGCTCACTCAAACCCTAACCCTATAGAATAAACGTGAAAGAACTATCTATAATCCAAACAACCAGCCTCCTCCCAGCCTAAGGACACCAATACTAACAGATCATACATAACCCACAACCAATAATCGAATATTATACCCAGACCTACCAATAACATACGACCAACACACTAACACGACACCCCACCAACAACGTCACGGATCACAATACATACCCAGCTAGAGTACGTCGCATAATATACACAAATTATATACAAGATACGTATAAGAATATCACATACTTCACTTAGGCTAACATACTCGACTCCATAATAACTCGACTCCACAGAATAATACTGTCATGATATCTATAGGGCAGCGTAGCAGAAAACTAGTGCCTCTACTCTAGAGAAGCTCTTGCACCTTGCATCTAACATCGCGGCATCCAGCCATATCCACGCTTAAAGGAGACATATTCTCTCTCTCAGGCACTTTCCGCTTACAATCGAACCGCATCAAATGAACGAAGCAACCCGCCACTGACCTAAAGTGTATAAAGATATTGGAACTTCTATTCTCTTCTAAAATACACATACGTTAAGCGCATAGGCTAGCAAATCATTCTCGCACACAACAAAATCGACGTGACGACAACAAAAGATACCTACTATAGACGAAATTGTCAGTTAAAGGGAAAGTGAAATAATTCATAACATAAGCTTTCAGGTTAGAAGAGTGAAACATTACTCTACTACTCATATAGCACAGTTATACAGCCTCTAAGTCATAGAGCTATCCGCTAAGACCCTCCCGGTATGCGCCTAAAGAAAAAATTTACTATTCTTAAAAGGTGTTGGAAGCTCACTATCACAAGATAACTAGTATTTCATTCCGACAAAACACTTCGGTGATTCTCATCGCTCTCTCTCCTCTCACTCAGGTGAACTGTTGGTTTAGAGCGCCACACAACTATCATCGATCACTATGCATCCAGAAAACAACCACTCGCTACAGGAACAACACGGAGCAAAAATACACATATGATTGAAGCAACTACCTCGGCAGACATTATATACTCAGAACTGTCAAACAGAAAGAAGAAAGACACAGAATAAAGAAAAACAAAAAAAACACAACAAAAGATAAAAACGCCCACCCCGTATATACACACAAACCTAACAGATAGCTACAGCGGAAAGGAATACATTTTTGGAAATCCTTGTATAATTTTAGTTAGGAAAATGTAAAAAACATAAATATAAACTAAATACATCACCACCTCCCTCACTTGGCTATTTTTTTTTTTAGGAGAGGGGACATTAATATTATACTATATTAGTTAGTTAGATTAAAGACGTATTACAACGAACATAGTAGGGGGCCTCGAGCGACGCGGGAAACACCAGGGCCAGGGGACGTTTTCCATAGCCCGTAGCGGCGAGGATGGATAGGAACCCCGCGACACCAAACAAATACCAAAGGAGCGGGGGCTATCCGTGAGACCCTCCCGGAGGAGGAATCTAGACCTCACCACGTAGCGATTCCCGGAGGCCGAAGACCCCCGACTCCTGCGACTCGGTTGCGGGCCACAACCACACAGCATTACCCTTAGGCAGGTATTCTTTAGAGATAAAGAAAAAAAGCAAACTTACAGTAGAACAAGTCTATTTGATTTTAACGGAGATAACCAATAAAAAGGTCTCATAATAGGCTCTCTAATCATCATACTATAAATTATTAGCAATAATTTTTTAATTTTCTTTACTTTTATTTGACAGTTTTCCTATATAAAATTTTACACGGATTCCAAAAATGTATTCTTTTTGCTGTAGCTATTGTAGTTTTTGATACATATATATTATAGTATATTATAATATAATATATATATATAATATAATTTATAATATATAATATATATACATATGATATATATATATATATAAATATATATATATATATAGTATATTATATTAATATATATATTAATATATAATATATATTATATATACCATATATACAGTACTAGTAATATAAGATATAATCAATACTATACAAACTATCTACTAGGATAAGGAAACACAAACAGATGCAGAACCAACATATACATATCCTAACTCACGAACCACACCGGTATCATCTAAGCTATTTTTTGTACATTTATTCGACCCTAAATGTGGACAGCATAAGCACAAAAATCGCAACGTGATATGCTTAACTATTACTCCGCTAGGCTATTGTAAGTTTTCGCGCTACTCGCGCACAGTCTAGATGAAATCAGCTCGCATAGATCGCTCCTAAAACCAGATCTATACAAGATAACCATAATATATAACTCAAAGACACTCACACCAGACCTACTCTCTCTCTATACACATAACACAGCACGCGACAATAAATTAAATACTAGTAGATACATATCTAACATGAATAATATAATTACTCACCGCACCTCATATATTATAAGGTACACGCTAAAATAAACCAACTAATAAGCTCACATAGCTCGATAGTATACTCCACTATAATAAGCGAAGGAATACATATAATAATAAATAAATATATACTATATAAATAAATTATATAATACCAATAAAAAACTAACTACTCGTATAACTAATATAAAATGAGGAGATAGACATACATACTAAATATAACAGCTACACATACAACCTCCGTAAATACGATACGCTCACCTACCAACATACCAACCGATTATGAACAATATATCATATAATACTCAAACTACATCAACCTCACCGTAGTCACAACTCTCTAGCAAATACTACACCTATATACGCAACCAACCCCAAAAACCAACCTACCTAATATACCTATAACCATATATATAGTAATATACTATATATATATATATATACTATATATATATATATATAACACTTGGTTCCTTAAATATAGTAACTATTATGTTTCTTGTGACGTGAACGCCCATCAAATACAAACCACCGTTCTACATCAACCATAGACCCTCAAAGTTCTTCGCACCATTGTCTGACCTATTCATAATTTCATACACCTTGGAGAACGTTACACGGATTAAATCTCAAATGGTGAAAAGTTAACAGTTAAGGGAAGACCCCACCAACCGACGTCACCACTATCACCAGGCAACAATTCTATATAAAACACAAAGAATGTTCGGATCATGCAATCGCATATGTATATGGAAGTGGATGCGGATAACAGACATGATCCTATATATATATATATGTATACTGTACTATATATATTATATATAATATATAGTATTTATATATATATTATATATATATATATTATACTATATAATATATAATATATATATAGTATATATATATATATATGATATATATATATATATATTACTTTATATTATATATATATATTATAAGTTATATATAAAAGCTTATTTATTTTCATAAGCCTTACCGTGAGCACAAAAAACACAAAAAAATATTCTCTTTACATTTCCGTTAATATATTGTAATTCAGAGAATCTTAAAATGCATTCTGCAAGGCCTTTACCAACGGCTACATGCACTAAAATTATTTTTTCCGCTAACGTGGTTTACTTAAGAGTCAATATAATATACTATGTATTAGAAGTATAGTTAAGTATATATATAACTAGTATATATATAATAGAGTATATATATATATATATATACTTATATATATATAATATATTATAAGTATATATATTCATATTAATAGGACACTCGTTGTCCAAACAACATCCCTCAAAAATAATGTTCAGTGATTGGAATGGTTGGTAATGATTTTTTATTTTAGAGTAAAAGAAAAATTAAAATTTGATTTTTGCTATAAAAGAACTTACTTTGTTATAATTTTTTATTGACGATTTATATTTTCAAATTCAATTTTATTAATTTTTTAAGTTTATTCGGAGTTACATACTTTATATATTTATGTCACAATATTCTTCTGTTACGTTAGTATATATATATATAGATAATATATATATATATAATTATATATAATATATAATTATATATAATATATATATATATATTTATATATATATATTCATATAGTAGTATATATATATTTATATATATATATATATGATATATATATATAGATGGTCAGATTTTTTAATGCTCACAGTATGTAATTAGAGAACGGCGCGTCTACAGTAAAACAAATTATATATTTGGGAATCAGCACAAAAATTCTAAAGGATGGGATTTAACCTTTTTTTTTTTTTTTTATTTTTTTTTTTTTTGGCTTATTCTCGAAAATATTTTAAAAATTATCTCCCCCCATTTAGGGGGGCTCGAGCCGACGGGGTACAGAGGGGGGGGACGTTCAACCCCGGAGGGCGTATGGACGAAGGAACCCCCGCGGACCACCAAAGACCAAAGAAGGCGGGTGTCGGGACCATCCGGAGGGGGATTGTCCCCCCCGTCGTCACCGGGAGGCCGAGAAGACCCCGACTCCTGCCATCGCTGTGCATCTACCTATGGTATTCTTTAGTTAAAAAAAAAAAACGAATAATTTACTTCCAAAAACACTTTGGTAATTACTAATTAACAAAGGAATACCATAGGTAAACCGCAAAGATCGGCAGGCAGTCGGGGGTCTCTCGCCCTCCCGGTGGACGACGGGGGGCACATCCCCCCTCCGGGATGGTCTCCGGAACCCCCGCGTTTTGGTCTTCTGGGGTGTCGCGGGGGGTTCCCCGGACCATCCCCTCCGGGGTATGACCGTGCCCTTCCTTTGTCCCCCGCGAGGCTCGAGCCCCTAAATGCGAGGGAAATAATTTTTAAAATTATTTCGATGAAATAAAGTTAAATTCCATCTTAGAACTTTTCCGCCTGATTCCAAAAGATATCAATCTGATCTGCTCAGAATCACATCCAATAGCACAGCATACTGTATCATTAAAACAAGTTTTAAAACCTAGATATACTAACATAATATAATAATTAGTATATATATATTATTATCATGTATATATATATGATATATATATATATAATAGTATAATATATATATTATATATACTATACGTATATGAATATATACTTATATATATATTTATAGCATATAATATATATATATATTATATATATATATATACTATTAGTATATACTATATACTACTATATTAATATAATATAATATATATTATACTATATATTATTTATACTATATATAATTTATATTATATAGTATATATAATATATATAATATATATATTAGTATATTTATATATATATATTATAGTAATATAAGCATATATATTAAGTATGTTTTACAAGACACAAAAACAAAAAAAATACTTCATTTCACATTTCGCTTATTTATTGCAGGAATTCAGAAATTTAAAATGCATTTATTTCAAAGGTTTACCAACTTTACATAGCATAAATTATTTTGAGGGATGTAGGTTTGAAACGGTCGTATATATCATAGTATATATCTATACTATATATTATATATACTATATATATATATATATATATATATAATATAGTATATATATATACTACTTATAATTATACTATATATATAAATATACCTACACACTAACTAATATAAACTTATATCAATAAATCATAAAACCCAACCATAAACCATAAATATATATATACGGCGGAAGACCAGAGACAGTGTTCGAATTCATACAATCTATGTATATATATAATATATAGTATATTATATAAATAATATATAATATATATATACGTATATACTATTAGTAAAATAATATACTGATATATAGTACTTATATATATATATACTACATATTATATATATTATATATATAACTATATATTTAAAGTTTCATATAATGTTTATAACTGTGTGTGTGTTGATTGTGAGTTCGTACATTCTTTTTGTCATTATATTTGACAACATTGTTGTAACTCTGTGTGTGTTGATTGTGAGTTCATATATTCTTTTTGTCATTATATTTGACAACATTGTTGTAATTCTGTGTTGATTGTGAGTTCGTACATTCTTTTTGTCATTATATTTGACAACATTGTTGTAACTGTGTTGATTGTGAGTACATATATTCTTTTTGTCATCATATTTGACCACATTATTGTAACTCTGTGTGTGTTGATTGTGAGTTCGTACATTTTTTTTGTCATTATATTTGACAACATTGTTGTAACTTTGTGTGTGTTGATTGAGAGTTCATATATTCTTTTTGTCATCATATTTTACCACATTGTTGTTGCTTAACATAATTGAAATATGAATAATTTTTACATTTTCAAACAAAAAAGCTGCTGTAAATGATTTCTGGCATAGTTGTTGAGATTTCGATTCAGTTGCTCAATATGAAGGTTTACTTCGCATGGCTCTTTATACTGGGAGCCCTCTTCTGCCATCTTACTCTTTCACTGAACATTTGCAGCAGTGTTATGAACAAATTCTGCTATTGAACCAGGGTTGGAAAAAATCGGTGTCAGACCAAAAAAAATCATCCCAACGGTTTTTTTGGGGGGCTTTTTTGGGGTTTTATTGGGCTTTTTTTTTTGTTTTATTGGGCTTTTTTGGGCTTTTTTTATAATTTCTATTTTTGAGGAAAAAAATAAAATGATCAATAATTGAATTTGTTTTCTGTATTGTCATTTTAGTGTTATTTGACAAATATATTATTAATAAATAGGTATAAAATTTACCTGCTGAATGAATGTCATTGCCTAATTGGTGAAACTTGTAAAGGTAAATGGCATTGCTATTGTTATAGGTTATTGATAGTAATGACATAACAGGACTATCTTAAGTAAAGTAATTTAGTAATATATTTATTTAAATTTATATTATTTAACTTTAAACATTGTTGTCTTCATTATCTGAAGCTCTGGGAAGCTAGTAAGTTAGCTACCAATAGTTCAGTAGTTGTTACCTAGAAACTAGGGAGACTTGCACCAGATACCTCCCCAAGGAGCTGCCAACTAATCCACGAGGTCTGGGTTTTTATGGCAAAACCCGGGTAAAATTGGGAGATTTGAAAAAATAAAGAATATGTGTATATAGCCGTTTGTTAAAAAATCCAGGAGTAAGGCATACTGTAGAAAATCTCAGATTTTTAATTATATAAATATATATATATATATATATATATAAGATATATATATTATATATATATATATATATATATATATATATATATATATATATATATATATATATATATATATATATATATATATATATAGTTATATATATATATATATATATATATATAATAGTGTACAACTAAATGGAAATAAGTTATCATGGGAAATAGTGAAGAGTGGTGTCCCACAGGGTTCAGTGCTGGGTTCACTATTGTTCCTCATATATATAAATGATCTAGAGTCGAGACCAAGGACTTAAATGCAAGGTTTCTAAAATTGCAGATGAAACCAAAGTGGCTACCTCAGTTAGGAATAGTGATAGATGTATAAAGATTCAAAATGATTTGATAAACTTTTTGGGTGGGGCGATAAGTGGCAAATGAATTTTAATAGTAAAAGGTGTAAGGTTCTTCACTTAGGTTACTCAAATAAAAGTTTTAACTACGATATGAATAGGGATTAGCTTGAGTCTGTGAACCAAGAAAAAGATTTAGGTGTGATTATATGCAGCAATTTGAAAGTAGCTAATCTGTGTTTGGAAGCAAGGAATAAACCTAATAAGATGCTGGGCATAATAAATCGCAATGTTGTTTACAAGAGCAAAAAAGTTATAAGTAAACTGTATAATAGCTATGTTAGTCCAGTATTAGAGTATTGTGCACATGTTTGGGCCCCTTATTTAAAGAAAAACTAAGATATGCTAGAGAGAGTGCAACGTAGAGCAACAAGGATGATTTCTAAGTTTGGGTGTAAGAGCTATGAAGAGGGACTGAAGGAGTTAGGAATATTTTCTGTAGAAAGACGATTTCTCAGAGGGGATATGATACAAGTCTACAAAATATTTACATCTATTGATAATACGGAGACCAATAAATTCTTCATAGTAGAGCATGGACGGGAAACCAGGGGGCATAGGAAGAAAATTAAGAAGAAAGCATGCCATCTTGATATAAAGACGCATTCACTCAGTAACAGGGTTCTTAAATTTTGGAATGGTTTGCCACAGAAGGTTGATAAGTGCTACTCGATTGCAACATTTAAGAAAGGATTGAATAGGTATATGGATGGCTTGGGTATCACATAGTATATTTTGATTAAGTAGTTATTAAGGTTAAACTGCATGTTACTATAAAGCTATTAAAGCTTGTACTGTGGCTAGCATGTACTTTAGCTATAGTTTTTTTCTTTTTTATTTTAGTTGTAGACCTTGTGTATACTATGTAAATTATTGACAAACTCTAGGGTGCTTTGTGGATTTGCATGAACATGTTTTTTGGTGATTGGTTCTATTGGCTTGACTTGGGACAGTTTCAATAGGCCCATGTGGCTTCTTAATGTCTTTTTATTTCTAATGTTCTGATGTTCCAATACATATTCGATAATGGAATATAATAATGAAATCTATTTATTATCTTCTAGTCAATAAAATTTAAAGATACGTTCATTTGTACTTTTGTATTAAATTTTAAAATAATTTTTCTTCCTTCTCATATATTTCAAATATTTAAAAGGTACATCAGTGAAAATCTTGAATAAAATGCAACTAGGCTCACTAAAAATGAAACATAATATAGTTATTATTATTACATATTATTAATTTATAAAAATATCTCACAAATTGTTGAAAATAATAGCTAAAATTAAAAAAAAAGGGTTTTTTTGGTTTTATTAGGTGCTTTTTCTTGGGGAGGGGAAGGCTTTTTTGGGTGTTTTTTTTTTTTTAAGGCCAACCCTGTATTGAACCACCCTGCATTC
>JABUQX010062821.1:12500-15000 GCA_015478945.1 Trachelipus rathkii | reverse complement strand
TATATATATATATATATATATATATAAAATAAATATATATATATATATATATATATATATATATATATATATATATATATATATATATATATATATATAGAAAAGATATATGGCCAGCTCTTTCGCAGCAAGCCACAACCATAGCCCGTAACTACAATATTGCCAGGAATACATTGCTGTGAATCCTGGCAAAATTTTACAGAGGGAAATCATATCTCGGAAACTACAAAAGCTACAGGAAAGAAATACATTTTTGGAACCCTTGTAAAATTTCAGTTAGGAATGTATATATATATATATATATATATATATATATATATATATATATATATATATATATATATAGTATATAGTATATATATATATATATATATATATATATATATATATATATATATATATATATATATATATATAAAGAAAAAATTAAACATAAAAATTGGCTATTTTTGGGGGTGCTGGGACATAGTATATATATATTATTTGTAAGGTATTACACGTACGTAGGGGGCCTATGTCGACGGGGAACACAGTGGGGGACGTTTTCCATACCCTGTAGGGAGGGCGGAGGAACCCCCCAGCGATACCCAAATACCAATAGCGGGGGGCCTGGCGCACCTCCCTGAGGGGGAATTAGTCCCACCCCGTAGTTCCCCGGAAGGCTTCAGACCCTGACCTCTGCCATCGGTGCGGTATACCCTGGGGGTATTCTCAAGTTAAAAAAAAAAAAGTTAAACTTTTAATAGAAAGTCTATTTATTTTTAACGAGTAACATCAATAAAAGGTCTCTAAATAGGCTTTCAATCATATTGTTATAATTATTAACAATAATTTTTTTATTTTTTATTTTTTTAACATTTTCCTAAGTAAATTTTTATCAGGATTCCAAAAAATGTATTCCTTTTTAGCTTTTAAGCTATTAGTTTTTGAGATATAATTTTTTTATTTTTTTTTATTTCTTTTTTTTACATTTTCCGCACTAAAAATTGGACCAGCATTCCAGCAATGTATTCTTTTCCCGGTAGCTGTTGTAGTTTTTGTAAGATGGATTGTGGCTCTGCCGATATATATAGCAGCAAAGAGCAAAAAGAAAAGAGTTAGTTGAGCAAAGATATATATATAGCATATATATATATATATATATATATATATATATATGTATATATATATAGTATATATATATATAGTGGTATATATATATATATTATATATATATAACATTTAATTATTTTGAAGTGCCTCCCCATGTTTTCGGTTCACATGCCGCTACCGATATATATATAGTTATAGTTAGATATATATATATATATATTATATATATATAGTATATATTATATATATAAGGGAGTATATATATATATATATATAAGTTATTATTAAGGTGTTATTATATATATATATATATATATATATATATATATATATTAAAAATTTAAAGACCCTTTAAACAATTATTTCATCTATACCTTCACATTTGGATTGATAAGGAATTTATCATCAATGTCATCAGTGTGAGGAAAGATAAAAATGGCTTTAATGTGTGTAATCATCAAAGCTACACAATTTAAATGAGGGAGTTATTATAAATCATCTTGCTGCAGTTAATTGGGCGAGATTTATATATACAGCTTTATATGAGTATGGTATATTGTTGTTATAGCATATATATATATATATATGTATATATATATATACATATATACATATATGTATATATATATATGTTAGAATAAAGAAAGAATATATATATATATACATATATATATATATTTTATATATGTATATATAAATATATATATATATATATATATATATATATATTATATATATAGTATATATATATATATGTATGTATGTTTATATATGTATATTATATATATATATATGCAGTATATACATATATATATATATATATATATATATATATATATATATATATGGTCAGCATCCCGAAAAGCTCAGGCATGTAACTAGAAAATAAAGACAGCCACACTGTGCAATAAATATCATTTTATTAATCAGAGACATTTTTAACCCTGAAATTAAAAAAAAAAAAAAAAATAATGCTTTTATAAAAATTAAATTTGTTAAAAATGTTGACAAAACAACAGTTTTTTGGAGAAAACGAAGAAGCTGAGTAGTCTGAGGGAGAAGCACAAAGTTGCCAAATGTTGAATTTTTCTTTTATAACTAAACGATACCCGAGGGGTAAAAATTAAAGATGGCAAGAGTCGGGGCGCCTACTGGTAAGACGACGGGGACTTCTGTCCCCCTGTCCCTCCGTCGGCTCGAAAACCCTAAAAAGGATATAAAAAAGAAAAATAACATTTTCTTTCTCCAAAGCGTAAAATAAAAGTGGTATTTGGCAACTTTTTTGCTATCGTCAACTAATGCAGGATTCAGCGCTCACCACATGCAATTTGAGTGAGGTTTGAGATTTGAGATTTGACATTAAAGTGTTATTAATAAATATTAAAAATAAAATAAATTTTTCACTTCT
>JABUQX010062821.1:0-2500 GCA_015478945.1 Trachelipus rathkii | reverse complement strand
CAAGCGCTCTCACATACTTATCCTTTTTACCTTGGTCACTTAACTTCTCACTCTTAATTTTACCCACTTTCTTCCTTATCACCTTCTCCTCCATCCAAGCCCCTACTAACTTAATTTTACATAAAACAACATAATGATTCGATAATCAGAATCCTAACCTAGTCACTGATTTAACATCCAACCCATACTTCAACATCTCCTTCTTTCCCAACACAAAATCGATCATACTTTTCACTTCGATACCATCTCTACCTACACCAACTCTAGAATACTTGTGAATACCCTTGTGTTTAAAGAAAGTATTACTTACACACTCTCCTCGCAGACATCAAACACCTTCCTACAATTCTCATTTTCTCTCGAGACCACAAAGTCACCTGTTACACAATCCCCTTTTTTATTACTTATCCAACCATTTAGGTTACCCAACACAATTAATCTGAAGCTCCTACTCACCCAATCCATAACATCATTCAGATTATCCCATAAAATCGCATTCTCTTCAACATTACCCTCACGTGGATCATATCTCATAACCACACATACCTTGACCTTTTCAAACTTAAATTTAGCCATAAGAATTTTATTACTTATTAAAAATATCTACCAAAGCTCCTCTGTACCACAGGTCGCTCATCTGAATCGCAACTCCTTCTTTACCTCTCATATGGCGGCAGGCATATATAGTATATATATATATATATATATATATACATATATATATATAGAGAGGCAGCAAAGAGCATTATATTATATTATATTACATATATTATTATTATTATGTTATATTATATTAAATTAATTATTATTACATATATTATTATTACATATTATACATATTATATTAATAATATATATATATATAGAAGTTATTATGTTATATATTAAGTTGGTTATTATTACATATTGGTTATTGATATATATATAGTATATTACATATTATATTATATATATATATTATATATATATTATTATATAAATATACATATATATATATTTATGCATATATTATTATATATATATATATATATTATATATTAATATTATTATTATACATATTAGCATACATATTAATACATATATAGCAAGAAAGAAGATATATATTATTATATAATATATATATATATGTATATATATATATATATATTATTACATATATTATTATATATAGATATTATTATATACATATATAGTGATAAATATATATAAAGTATATATATATATTATTACATATATATATATATATATATTATTATATATGCTTACTTTTATATGTCTACATATTTCATAAATCTATTTTTTTTATCTATAAATATAGCATTATATATATATATATATATATATATATATATATATTACATATATATATATATATATATATATATACATATATATACATATATATATAGTATGTTATATATTATTATATATATAATATTGCCATATTACATATATGTTGGTTACATACTACAGCACAGAGCTATTATATATAGGAAATATATATATATTACATATTATTATATATATATATTATTATCCGATTATATATATATATATATATATATATATTATTATATATATAAAGATATGTTATTATATATTATAAAGTATATGGCTATTATTGGTTATTGGTTATTGGGTTGTTACTCATATTATTATTATTATTGCATATTATTATTACTAGTTGTTGCTGTTGGTACATACATATTGAAGTTGTTACAGTGCTATTGTTATTGTTAGCATTGTTATATATATATACATATATATATTACATTTTATATACATATATATTATATTACATTATTATCATATACATATATATATTATATATATGAAGAGAGAGGAAGATATACATTACATACATACATATATTATATTTATATATACATATATTATTATTATTATATAGTTATTATATTATATTATACATATATATATATATATATTATTATATTATTATTAGATATTTTCCTCGGATTATTATTATTATTACATATTAATACATATATTATTATTATTGGTTATTATTATTACATATACATATTATTATATTATATATATATTATTATTATTATATATTATTATTATATATATTAGTTATATATATATATTATATATTATATATTATCATATTATATATATATTATAATATTATAACATATATATATTATATATTAATATGGCTATTAAGGTTACATACAAGGTTATTACAGCAGCGAAGAAGAGCAGCAGTTGGCTACAGTTGAAGGTGCTACAGCATAGTTGCTATATATGCTATATGTATATATATATATATGCTATGGGTTACATACAGTTATATATTATTGCTGGTTATATATATACATATATAGCATAGATATATATATATATATTATATATGTTATATATATATATGTATATATATATGTTATATGAAGTGGCGCACGAAAACGCGAAAGTTGCCTTCACGATAAATGCGAACGGCTAAACACCTGAAATTAACTGAACGAAGCAATATCAG
>JABUQX010062820.1:27500-35000 GCA_015478945.1 Trachelipus rathkii | reverse complement strand
AAAGCGCGAATTAAGCAAAGTCAGCTTACAAAGAACAACAACACACCAAATTCTTAATATTGACCAAATATATTCATTCTGCAAAGAGAAAATAAGAAGAATAACTTATTTTCTCGTAAAAGAAGAAGAAATTCATGAACACATTGAAAGACTTAAAACGAGATATGAAAATTGTTTGAGAATTAAGGGAACAAGAAACTTTCAAAAATTCTTTCCACTTTCAGAGAACATAATTAGGTGCTATCCAACCTCAAAAACTGACGTTTACGAAGACCACTGTGTCAGCAAAATTGTTTCATTAAGTGTAGAGATAAATGACACAGTAGCTTGCGCATATGATGACCAATGGTGGATTGGAAAGGTAGAAGAAATAAGTGTGGAGAACGATGATGTTTACATATATTTTTATCATCCTTCCGGACCCAGAACTTCATTCAAGATGTCAGATTGCGATCGGGTATGGATCCCAATGAAAAATATTTTACGAAAACTTTCTGGGCTTGAAATAAAAATGTCATTAACAGGCAGAAATTACATCTCAAACAAAGTTTCCGAAGAAATCTCTCTTCTGAACAATCACAGATACATGCAAAAAAAAATATATATATATATATATATATATATATATATATATATATATATATATATATATATATATATATATATATATATATATATATATACTATATATATATATATATATATATATATATAATAATAAAGAAGATAGTAGGTGTATATATATATATTTTCGAGATAATTCTGTAATTATGCTATATATATATATATATATATACATATATATAAATGGAAAGATGCATTCAATAATCGTGCCAAATTTTTATACTTATTATCCATATCTTTCAGGTCCATGTAATAGCTACAGGAAAAGGAATACATTGTTGGAATGCTGGTCCAATTTTAGTCCGGAAAATGTAAAATCTCAAAAACTACAATATTTAATTTTGCTTTTTTTTTTTTTTTTTACTAAAGAATAACCACTCCAAGGGTATACCGCACCGATGGTGGAGTCGGGGCTCGGCCTCGAACTACGGGTAGGATTCAATTCTTCTCTCTCCGGGAGGTCCCGGAACCCCCTGCTCTTTGGTAGAGCTGGTGTCGCGGGGTTCCTTCCGCCCCCCTGCTGGTAGCTGGAAAAACGTCCCCCTGTGTTCCCCGTCGGCTCGAGCCCCCTTAATTTTGCAGTGTAATACCTTTACAAATAATATATATATATATATTATGTCCCTTGCTCCTAAAAAAATAGCTAATATTTATTTTATTTATTTATTATTATTTTTTTTTTTTTACAGTTTCCTTAACTAAAATTTTACAAGGATTCCAAAAATGTATTCCTTTTCGCTGTAGCTGTTGTAGTTTTTGAGATATGTTTTTTTTTTTTTTTTTTTTTTTTTTTTTTTTTTTTTTTTTACATTTTCCGCACTAAAATTGGACCAGCATTCCAACAATGTATTCTTTTCCCTGCAGCTATTGTAGTTTTTGAGATATCTGATTTTAAAAATTATATTTTTGCTGTTAATGAAATACATATATAAGTTATATATATATATATATATATATATATAGCAAAGAAGAAGTAAGGTTAAGAGCAGTGAAAGAGCATATATTACAGCATATTACTATTATTATTGGCTATATTATATATGCTATTATATATATACATATATATTATTGTTGCTATTATATATATATGCGGCGTTATTATTAATATTATTATAAGGTTAGATAATGGCGATATAGTGTATATTAGTATATTGTTGTTAATATATATTATTATTATTATTATTATTATTATTATATATTATTATTATTATATAAAGAAGAATATATATTATATATATGCTATTATTATTATTATATTATATTATATACATATATTATTATATATATATATATATATACACACCGGCATATACCGCACACCTTATTATTTTGCATCTAAATGTTTCCTTTTTTTTTTATAATCATATCTATGATATATATAAACAGTTAGCAGCAGAGAAGAAGATGAAAGTGTTATGTTGTTGCTATATATATATATTGGTTAAGTATATATATATATATATATATACATATATATATATATATTATTTAGTATATATATATATGTATATTACATATATATACATATATAGATAAATTTTTCAAAAGTTATTTAGTTTAATTTTGCCTCCAATACACAGCACATGAATATACATTCTTTATAATAATCCTTAAAATTAAACTTTTTAACATTGTTTCTTACTTCCTTGATCACACTATTTCATTGTCTATGTATATCTCTGAATGTATAGTAACAACTTATAATAATAATATCATAACACAACTAGTAAAAATTTTTTAAGTATTTTCGAATTCTGCTGTATTTCTTAAAATAAGCAAATACCAAAGTCAATATTGCAGATGAAGGAACATCTATGGTAGTAGTATAATGTGTGAAAATTTCAGATTTTTAGCACTTACCCCATCAGAGATATTAAGGTTCAAAGTTACCGATTTTCCGAAAAATTGATTTTTGGACACCCTGTAAATTTTTTTAAAAATATTTACCAAACTTCAAATAAGATTTAAGTTAAACCCTACTTTAGTATGTATCATCACACAAAATTTTATATTGTTAAATTATTTCCTTCTTTTAATAATACACCCACGAAAATGGAAATTTCTTCGATTTTTAACACAATTTTTCGGATTCATTTTCATGGTGAAATATTATTTTCCAAAAAAAAACAGGAAAGGCCAAATGTACCTTAAAGTATCCCTAACAAATCACTCTCTATGAAATTTGGTATAAGAATTACCAATATGGAGATATGACTTAAAATGTTACCTCTATTAGTGATAAATTTTGCTCCACCTGGTCAAACATTTTGGCTCACCCTGTTACAACCAGAGTAAATCTACAAAAACGAATGGTGGTTTTGAACTTTCCAGGGATAACATTAACGCCATGCAAATATAAAAATAAAAATTAGCGAACTTCCATTATTTTGGTACGCAAAAAATGGATAGACCCTATATTCAACACTCATTGTGGATACAAATATTTACGTTGAAATAAACTAAAAAATTAAATAAAATGAATTTAAAAATAAATCAATTTGAAGCTCAAAAAAGAAAAAAGTAAGTTCATTTTATAGCAAATTAAAGTCCATTCAACAAAAGGAAACGAATTGGGAACGTTTTTTGGCATGTTTAATAATAATACTATATATGATAATAATAATAATAATAATAATAATAATAATAATAATAATAATAATAATAATAATAATAATAATAATAACAATATTAATAATAATAATAATAATAATAATAATAATAATAATAATAACATCTCTTAAAAATCAATTTATATTACTGTGAAACAAACAATTACAAGTTAAAAATAATATATATATATTTATATATATATATAGTTAGAAGAGCATATACATATGTTAAGCGGAGAAGAGCAGCATACAGTATATATATATATGTATATGAGTATATATATATATATATTACATACATGTCATACATACAACAGCTGAAGGCTATTATTAATCACTATACAGTATTATTCTTTTAAAGATCTGAGTATTTCATATATATATATATATGGAGCATATATATAGTCTTATTTTTATATATATAAAATTTGCAAGTATTTCTATTGTAAATATTTATATATATATTTATTATTATTATTACATAAATTAAATTATTATTAAAAATAATAAAGAAGAGAAGATATATAGCTACATATATTATAAGAGTTATTATGTTTTGAAAATGTATTATTTTGTTTATTATTTACTTATTTACATATATTTTTCTTAAAAATATTTAGATAATATTATTATATACATATATATATATATATATAGAGTATATATAAAGTATATTATTATTATATATATATATATATATTATTACATATATATTATATATATTATGTAATGTACAAAATTGTATACTGTATTTATGTTGTTATATATGTTGGTTGTTATATATATATATATATATATATATATATTATTATTATTATATATATATTATATATATGTTGTTATATATATATATATATATATACATATATATATATATATGTATATTTTTGGTTATGTTATATATATGCGCGGTAGGCGCGCGTTGCTGCTATGCTATATATTATATATATGCGCGCATGCGCGGTATATTAAGGTTATATATAGTCGTCCCCTCGTAGAACGCGGGGTTTGTGCCCTGACCTCTTGTTATAGGCGACATCGCGTATAATCCTTTACCCCTTTGAAAATCATTAATTTAAGATTTTTACTTTTGTATAAGCAAGTGAATAAAATAGCAGTAGCATTTTTTTATTTATCCTAATAATAACTGAATGTAAATTTGATATAATGTTATTTTCATAGTACAGCATATAAAAACATATTTTATTTAATTTGTTAATATAGATGATTTATTACATACAAAGTACAGTACTGTACATATCTTAAATTAAACAAAAAAAAGCTTTTTTAAAACCAAAGAAGTATAAATGCGCTAAAGCTTTATAAATTTGGAGAATAATTTTACAGATGAGAGAGGAGGTTATATAAGATATATATATATAGCAGGCATATTAAGATATACATATATATTATAAGGGAGGTTACATATGTTATAAGAAGCATAGTACAGCATGCTAAGGCTACAAGTTGGAGCATATAGGATACAGGTGGTATGTATAAAGATATTACAAGGTTAAAGGCTATATATATATATATATATATATGATATATATTTATAAGAAAGGAATATAGTTATATATATATATTATTATATGTTGCTGTTATATACATATAAAGGTATATATATGTATATATATATATATATATGCAAGCATCTCTCCCTGCAAGTTTTGAGAGAGTGTGCTTCCGAGCTGGCCTCTCCCCTCGATCAAGCTCTACTCTCTATGCCTTAATACTAGTACATTTCCTTAGTGCTGGAAGCGCGCATATGTCCAGCCAATCCCGGAAAAAGGGTAGCTGCTCTGATCCTTCTAACTAATGTCCTATAGCTCTCACTTGTATTCATCTAAAAATCTTTTTGAAACTCTTCTTAACCCTCATTTCCTGGATCATCTGGGAGTCTCATTCCCTTTCTTTCTCAGATCATCAGTATGGCTTTTGACGCTCGAGGTCAACTGGTGACATACTCTCCTATCCCAACTGGATTTTATGGTCTTCTGCCCTTTGGGACTATTGGGCGCCTGGTGGTGGCGCTCGACATATCAAAGGCTTTTGATCGAGTATGGCATGCGTCGCTACTCTCTAAGCTCCCTTCCTTTGGGTTTCCTCCTTCTCTTTGCTTACTCTTGTCAAGTTTTCTTTCTGGTCGCTCCATATCAGCACTCGTTGATGGAGCGACTTCTTCCCCCTTTCCTGTTAATTGTGGTGTTCCTCAAGGATCCTGTTTTATCTCCAACTTTATTCTTACTTTTCATTAACTATCCTTTCAGCTGTACTTCCAACTCTGTTCACTCTATGCCGGACGACTCAATCCTCCATTCTTCTCTACTGCTTCAAATCTGCTCCCTTTTGCATTCCAGAGCTGCCTCCTGTCTTCGTGTGCCTGATTCTATTCTTGCCGACCTGAAGGATTTCCTGGTGGGGCCACCGCTGCACCTTGTGAAATTCAACTCTGTGAAAGCTCAACTTTTTTACATCTCCCTCTCAAAAGCTCCTCCTAACTTTTCTATTTCCTTCGACGGCTCTAACGTCTCACCTGTTGACAACATAAACATTCTTGGTCTGAACATAAACAAAAAATTTTGGAAACCTCATATCACAATGGTTGCTAAGGTGGCCTCAAAGAAGCTGGGAGTTCTGTTCAGGTTGCGGGAATTTTTTTCTTCTGCACAGCTACTCCAGTTATATAAGGGCCTTATTCGCCCTTGCTTGGAGTACTGGGGGACTCCGGTTCCACCCTTCTTTAGGATATGATTGAGTCTAAAGCTAAGAGACTTTTTAACTGCTGTCCCCTACTTCAAACTCTCTGACCTCTCTATCTCTGGCACGGACGTTGGCGCATTATTCTTTTCATAGGCATCACAACGGTAGATGACGGAGTTGGTCGCTCGCATTCCACCTCCATTGCGTCGCCCCTCGTAATGCTGTGCGGGTGCCATGCTCGCATGAATTTTGCGTGAGCATTGAAAATCCCAGACTTGTTCGTTGTGGTGCCTCCTTCTTTCCAGCCACTTCTGTTCTGTGGAACTCCTTGCCATCTTCTGTTTTTCCAACTGTATTCAATCTTCCTTTCTTTAAAACCCACGTCTGCGCTCACCTAAGAGATTTGCGTTAGGCTTGGGTGGGTTTTCATGTATTTTATTTCCTAAATCCTCCCTTGAAAAGGGTCCAGCCCGTGAGTGGTGCGATCTGTAAATAGAGGGTGTATATATATATGAGCATATGCGGTATATATATTATATAGAGTTATATAGCATATAGATATATATATATATATATATATATAGTTGTTATAGTTTATATATATGTATATATATATCTATAAAGATAAAGCTATTATATATATTCTAAAGTAATAATTATTATTATTATTATATATATATGTTGTTATTATATTATGGTTATTATTAAGGCATATATTATGGTGTATATCTATGTATACAAGGTTGTTGGTTACAAGAACATATATATATTATTGGTGCTGAGTTAGAAGAAGGTTATATACATATATATATATAAAAGTTATATATATATACATATATATGTTAAAATAAATATATATATATTATTATTATTATTATAAAGATATATATATATATATATATATATATATATATATATAATCTTCTCAAAAACCTAAGCATTGTAATAAATAAAATTTTAAAATTAATCCAATTGCGCACATAAATAGTTTCTTTCAAAGTGTAAATGAAGTTGAAGGAGTTGGAGATGAAGGCGGTTCCAAATCTGTAGATTGCATAGGAACTGCTTTTTTGAAAAACTCATCATTATCGGTGATTGACGCTTTTGCCTTTTTAGCTCACCAAATATTTCTTTTTTTCTTTTTATCATGTTTTTAACATATGTATGTATTAAGAATTTTAATTTTATTTTTGCAATTTTAATTTTAATTTTTATTATCATTTTAATATATGTATGTATTAAAATTAATGATTTTTCTGGGGGTTTAAAGTTATACGCGATATCGCCTATAACGCGGGTGGTCAGGAACCTAACCCCCGCGTTCTACGAGGGACGACTGTATATATATATATATATATATATATATATATATATATATATATATATATATAGAGAGAGAGAGAGAGGCAGAAGATATATATATATATATATATATATATATATATATATATATATATATATATATAATATATATATATATAAATTAGAAGAAGAAAAATATAATGAAGAAGAAGAAGAAGAAGAAGAAGAAGAAGAAGAAGAAGAAGAAGAAGAAGAAGAATGT